>ML785274.1:260475-301956 GCA_009831015.1 Picea engelmannii
ATAGTCATTAGGCCTTCTATTTTTATGTATTATATTGCTCATTAATTAATGAATTTGACAAATGATTGAAAATTTTCAAAGATTATTCTTATTAAATGTTAATAAGTTAAAAGTTACAATCAAATACAAGAATATTGACTATTACATTTTTTACATGTTGATATAGTATTTCACAAAAACACCATGATAAAATTTTAATTAAATTTAAGATATTGAAAAAAGGATTGAAAACCTATTTTGTTATTCAAAAGAAATTTAAGAGAAATAATATTTTATTTATAAGAGAAAAAGAAATTTCTCTTGCACACATTTTCTATTGTGGAAATAACTTAATTACATTTTATTAATTCTTTTAATTGGAAATAACATAAATACATTTTAATAATTTTTTTAAATATATTTTATTAATTCTTTTAGTTGGATATTAATCTTATCATGATTGAGAGAAATATTATGGTCAGTATTTAATGTATAAGGATAAGGATAATACTATGATATTATGATAAGTATTTAAAGTATAAGGATAAGATAGGAAAGATATAATTATTAGCTTTTATATTTCTTTTAAATTCAGCTAAAATTACTTAAAACTTTATATGATCTGGAAAAGTTTAATATGTAAACCAATAGGATTTGGAAAATTTTCTCTTCATACTTTTTCCATAAAAATGTTAAAAGATTCGTTAATTTCAAATAATATTTCTCAATGTCATAAATTTTTTTTTGATTATATGCACAATAGTCATTTCACAAAAAATTGTGTAAAAAGAGAAATGAAACAATTAAATTAACATGTAAGGACAAAAATTGATTATATACACAATGAACAACTTTGAGATATTAAACAAAGAAAGATAAAAATGGAGACAACAACTAACTCTGAGAGATTAGCATAATATAGAACTTGGAAAAAAGGCATGTGGAACTTTATTAAAACTCTTCAACCTGGAATAGAAAATAAACATAGTGATGTCTACAATAGAAAAGAATG
Source organism: Picea engelmannii (assembly GCA_009831015.1). Lineage (NCBI taxonomy): Eukaryota > Viridiplantae > Streptophyta > Pinopsida > Pinales > Pinaceae > Picea > Picea engelmannii. The sequence continues at coordinate 261,467 of ML785274.1, forward strand.
TTGTAAATCATAAACGAAACTTATTTTAACAAGGAATAACCCTCTTGCCTATTATGTTGAGACTTTTAAATGCCATGTATAGGTAGAGTGAACACCCACAGAGGACAAACAGAGGTAGGGATAAATTTCTCCAAACAATCAACAAAGAGAGCTCGAACTAGAGCATTCAAACCCTAGGATAGAATCTTCATCTTCTGTTGGAATATTACTGAAAAAGAAAATGAATGACCAAAACAGCTTGGGATATCCGGACATGTAACATCCCGCTCTTGCACACTGAGTGAACATATTCTTTGAGGACACTTGCTCGCAAGTGATCCAGATTATTATGCTATTAAAACATTTGATCTTGATTATGAGGCGTTATGGGTTGATGTCATGTTGTTTTGATGCATTAACATAGATAAGTGCTATTGACTCGGTTTTACTGAGTGTGCAGGATTTCAGACCTCGAGGATGCAGAGGCATCGATGGAACTCCTTGGACTTCGGATCGAGTCAGGGAGTAAAACCCCTTGGACTCTGGATCGAGTCGGGGAGTGAACTAATGGGGTTTGATTGTTTTATATGTGATTTTAGTGCATCCGACTAGATGATATGATATGGATATATTTCTGACATGATTTGTTGATGATGTAGGCTGACGATAGCTTGCCAACCAGACTCACATGTGGAGTAGAGGGGTCACACTTGACTACCAGAGATGTTGAAGGAGAGGTGTGGACAGCAGGCCTGTCACAACCTACTAGAACTCTCGTCGTGGCTGGAATTGTAGGCTAACGATTACCTAGTTCGAGAGGACCCACGATGCCATGAGAGCAGACTACGATAGTCACTCACAATGATTCTAAGGGCCGCACAATAAGGTAGGGGCCTTATTCCTTAGAGGCCCTTAATATCCCACAAGATCACTTGGCAGAGTATTGAATCCATGGGTTTTTGATGTCTACCAAGTCATTCAAGAGGCGAGTGGCACCCTTGGAGCACGTGGTGCGTCTTGAACGGCACGTCATGCAAGAAAATGGAAATAGATGAGTGACACCCTTGGAACATGTGGTGCGTCCTGCAAGGCATGTCGCGCAAGAGAAACAAAAAAAGGGGAGTGGCACCCTTGGAGCATCTAGTGCGTCCTGAAGAGCACATCACGTGGTTATTTAAAATTTGGATAAACCTAGATGGCTTTAGGACAAATAAAGTGTTAAGGAATATTTAAAACTTTTCCAAACAAAAAAAAAATGTCACCCAACCTAGGAAAATAAGGTTTAGGTTTAAATTTTACTGCTGATAAATTTTTATCTTATATATATATATATATATATATATATATATATATTTATTTATGGAAATATAAATGTGATATATACACAGACTTGTTCAAATCCAATAATACATAGATGGTTCTGCCTAGAAATTTAAGAAGAGGAATAAACATACACTTGTAGATAGAATATGTTTCAGATTCATTTAAACATATATAATTTTTCCTAGAAATTTAATTACAGGAAAAACATTTGCAGAATTTTGTCATATGTTATAAACTTTACACAAACGACCAGATTTCATTCTTGAAATATTTCACATTAGCATAACCAGATGCATTACATCGGATATATATATATAATCATTCAAACAAAGAGATGAAAGATTAACATATCTAAACCAGTTCGCAGGGAGACAAAGGGAACAACCACGTTCCTCCCAACCGTAGAATAGGGTAGCCAAAATGACTTGCCTAATTCACCCCCTAGCCTGACCATGAATCCATGAGGGCGAAATTGAAAATCTCCTCTTCAGCAATGTCCCTCAATTCCAACCGATTCCTCTTGCCTCACACTCACATAGTGTTCATAACAACAAGGGGAAAAAATCAATGGTCTCCTTTCCCAACATACTTGGCAGTGTCCTACCTCCTCACATATGTTATTTATCAATTTTCCTAGGTCTTCTTTCCCTCCCTTAGGAATTTTCATAGATTTATAAATCCCTAATTTTCAGGGTTTGCCAATGACCAAATCACTGATTTTCCACTTGTAAAAATCAGCCTAGAGGTAGTTCCAACATGTTCCCCACTCATGGAGTCATGGTTAGCTAAATTTAAAATGGTTGTTCCATTTGTCCTCCTGCAATCAATATAAAATATTATGTTTTCATACAAGTGTCATAGTCAAATAGTTAGCTGGGTCAAATCAGATCTCTACCCAACAGTCATAATAATTAATTACAATTATCAAATTCGAATTTTGGAATTTCCATAAATGGAAAAAAAATTCCAAATTCAAATTTACTAAAAACGGAATAAATTTTCAGCAAATTTAAATTTCAAAAATATTTTATTTTTTGGGGGATGTCACATACTTTCCCCCTTCAGTAAAACACTGTTCTCAATGTTCATTCCTTTCTTGGAACAGGATTGGATGATATTTCGATAAATCTCCCTCCAACTCTCATGTGGCCTCATTAGGACTAAAGTTCTTCCATTGCACCTTTACCCGAGAGACGACTCTGTTTCGAAGTGTTATTTCTCTCTGGTCCAGAATGCGAAGGGGTTCCACCTGGAACTTTCCTTTGGGTTCAACCTAGACCAAGTTCCAATCAATCATATGAGTAGGGTCATGAATATACTTTTTCAACAAGGAGACATGAAATACATTATGAATTCTTAGATTAGTTGGAAGTGCAAGTTGATATGCTACGGGTCCAATTCAAGCTGGTATCTCGAAGGGCCCACAAAACCTGGGTACCATCTTGGCATAGTTACCTAAATTCAACGAGCTTTTTTGGGCTTTGAATTTCAAATAAACATGGTCTCCCACTTGAAATTACAAGTGTCTTCTTTTCTGATCTATATAGCTCTTTTGTCTGTCCTGTGCTTCTTTCAAGTTTTGTTGTACCTTTCTTACCATGTTCTCCATTTCTTGGAACATTTTTGGTCCAACCATGAGTCTGTTAGCCACGTTATCCCAGCTAATTGGAGTCATATACTTTCTGTCATACAATAATTCGAAAGGGCTCAACTTAGCTGAAGTTTGGTACCCATTGTTATATGTGAATTCTACCAAGTGTAGGTAGTCTTCCCACTTGCTCGGTTTTGTTCTTACGTACATGAGGAGCATATCCTCTATGACTTGGTTTGTTCTTTCAGTCCGTCCATCTTTTTGTGGATGATAAATCATACTAAAATTCAAATTAGTATTTAGCCCTGCAAACAATTTCTTCCAAAAGGCGTATGTGAATTTTATGTTTCTATCTGAAATCACCATTTTAGGAATACCATGCAGTCTAAAAATTGCTTTCATGAATATTTTAGCAATGTTTATAGCTTTAAAAGTAGACTTTACAGGAATAAAGTGTGCAGAATTACTGAGTTTATGGAATACAACCATGATAGAATCATTTTGTTTCTGAGTTTTAGGCAAACCTATTATAAAGTCCAGTGATATGGTCTCCCATTTCCATTTTGGTTCTAGTAGTCGCTGTAATAGGTTGGTTGGATGTTGGTTCTCATCCTTAGCCTACTAACAATATTGGCACCTAGCCAAGTACTCTGTTGTTTCGCCTGTGACATCCCCCCAAAATAAAATATTTTTTATTTTTGAAATGTGCTAGAAATTTATTTTCGTTTTTGGCAAATTCGAATCTGGAAATTTTTTGCCATTTATGGAAATTCTGAATTTCAAATTTAATAATTGTAATTAATTATTGTGACTATTGGACAGAGATCTGATCTGACTCAACTAACTATTTGACTATGACACTTATAAAAATAGAACATTTATATATTAAATGCAGGAGGACAAATGGAACAACCATATTAAAAATCAACTGACCATGAATCCATGAGTGGGGAACATGTTGGAACTGCCTCTGGGCTGATTAATACAAGTGGAAAATTAGAGATTTGGCCACTGGTAGCCCCTGAAAATCAGGGATTAAGAAAGCTGTGAAAATCCCCAAAGGAGGGAAAAAGACCTGGGCAAAAATTGATAAATACCATATACGAGGAGGCAGGACACTGCCAAGTATGCTGGGAAAGGATTGTGAGTCCTCTTGCTACTATGAGCACTGTTGAGGGAGTGTGAGGCTAGGGGATAATTGGTAAAAAATTTGGAATATTGTTGAGGAGTCTCCAACTTCGCCCTCATGGATTCATGGTCAGGCTAGGGGGTGAATCGGGCAAGTGACTTTGGCTACCCTGTTCTACGGTTGGGAGGAACATGGTTGTTCCCTTTGTCTTCCCATAGATTGGATTCAGATATGTTGATCTACCCCTGTCTATTTTGAATGTCTATGTTTGATTGATGTCATATATCTGTTGAGTGATTTTATCTAATTGCAGTAATTTAAACTATTTGAGTGATCATATCTATTCGTGGTGAGGAATATATGTGAAGGAAATCTGTATTTATATATATTTGTAATACGTCTGCTGAAGTTTAGTTAATTGTTGTGGAGGATGAAGTCCTTTCGAAATTTTAATATACATGTCGTCACGAAAATCGTAATGGACATCCAAACTCTAGAAAATTGTTCCTCCTGTGAGTAAAATGCTAGATGGATGCACCTGTAATTATATTTCTATAAGTAAGTAAGGAAATAAAGAGATTAATGTCAATGGGGTAGATCCTCTCTATTGTTAAAATCCCAAGAAACCAAACTCAGATCCCTCGGAACATCATTTATAATGACCAAACTTTGATGGAATGATACTCTTATTTCATGTATTTACATAGATGCACAGATCTAGTACTGTTGATGTTTAATGCATTGATTAAAAGAGGCTCTAAGTGATTATAATAGAAATTAATTTATACAGAAAAATTGTTGTCCTATTGTACCCTTCTGTAGATTATATGCATATAAACTCATAAGTTTATATTTTTGGAATTCTGTTAGGCAAACAGATATTGAATCCTTCTACACCTATTGTTTCACAAAATCAAAGTAAGAATACGAGTACAAGGAAAAAATCTTAGAATTATGAAAATAATGTGAATTTCAGCATTTGGGACTTGTTGGTTACATTTATGCGAAGTTCCCTTTCTTTTACAAACCCCGAAACCCCGAATCCTGAAATCTGGAAGTGTTGGTCCCACATCCTTTCTTTTTCACAATTTTGGGAATTGTTTGTGTTTGATGTTTTGGCTTTTGAAGTTGCGAGATTCTGAACCCTGAAATCCCGAAGTGCTAGGAATTTTTCGCAATTTGGAAGTTTGTTTATGTTGATGTTTGGGCACTAGAACTCGCGAAGTTTCGAACCTCAAAACCCCGAAGTACAGATCCCACCTTTCCATTTTCGCATTTCGGAGTTTTGTATTTGTTGATGTTTGGGCACTTGAACTCGTGAAGTTTTGAACCCTGAAACCCCAAAGAGGTAGTCCACCTTCTCTTTTTTCACATTTCAGAGGTTTGTTACATGAGATGTTGGGGCACTTGAACTCATGAAGTTTCGAACCCTGGAAACCCCGAAGTGTTGATCCCACTTTCATTTTTTAGTGATTTCGGGAGTTGTTGCGTGTGGATGTTTCACTTCTGTACTCATGAAATCCTGAACTCCGAAATCCCGATATGCTTGTTACTTTTCGTGATTTCGGGATTTGTTGTCTGTAGATGTTTCTCTTCTGTGCTCGTGAAATCATGAAATGCTGGTAACTTTTCACAATTTCCGGAGTTGTTGTGTGTTGATGTTGGGTGTTGTACTCACGAAATCTTGAACTCTGAAATCCCGAAATGCTAGTCACCTTTCGCGATTTCGGGAGTTGTTGTGTGTTGATGTTGGGTTGTTGTACTCACAAAACCCCTGAAACCCCCGAAGTGTTGGGCCCACAGTCTCTCCATATTTTGGATCTTAGAAAAATAGTGTGGTTTGTTGTTTTGTTCGGCATTAGTAATCATCGAAACCCGATTAACCTATGTTTTTCCACAAAAACTGTAGTAACATGGTAGGAATGTTTGTTATAGGAACAACTCTAATAGTGTAATGAATGGACCAGTAAAAGAACATTGGAGAGTCTTCATTCCGAATAGAGGTGTGGAAGTAACAGACTATATTACAAGTCGTTTGTATTGCAAACATATGGTAATATTTTTTGTGTAGGGATTTGGCCATAAAATCCCAAAGTTACTTGTATTATTAAGACTGTGGTAGTGTTATAGGTACAAATAGAGAGAGAAGTAATTATAAATTACAGGATCTTAGATAAACATTAAAGTGATGAGTAAACACTTTTTATATCCTCGATTAGGAAACTTTAAGTTGAACGGTAAGGACAACCGACAACAATAAGGATTCTAACAAACTTTCAGACTCAATCCTTATAACAAAAGGCTTACTTGCTTGAAATTTCAAAACTTTTCATGGATAAATGTACAAACAATTTTTTTTTTTTTGTGACAGTTTTTGAGGTACATTACATATGGTATCAGAGCCAAAGTTACAACACTAGGCCTGAATAGAGCCACATTAATTTCTTAGTATACATTCTGATTTATGAAAAACTAATAAATCTTGTGGTTACAAACATAAAGGTTTTATGTTTTGTGTTGATTATGGTAGCTCAAGAAGGTGTAGAAATCAGGATGGAAGGGAATCCGCAGCAAGGACCTCCTGGAGATCCAAGACAGAATAGTGATGGAAGTTCCCCCACGAAGGTGTTGGAAACAATGAGGAATCTTATTGTTGAACTACATGTTTTCAAGGCCGACAATGAAAAATTGAAGAAGGCACAACAGGAACATCAAGTGATAAATGAAGTCTTGTTGCATAGTATAGTAACCAAGAAAATCTTAAAAGATGATAACCATGAGGAAGAGGTCAGGAAAGGGCCTCTAAGAATTCAGGTGTGAAAACAAAAAAAGGAGACATTTCATTTGAAGGGACACCTTCAATTGAAGACAAAACCATACCAGACAAAAAAAGAAAAAAAGCAGACCACCTTGAAGGAGAATTTAAAAAGATTAAACTAGCTACTTTTGATGGAGAATCCAAGACAGGAGAAGAAGTTGAGGCATGGTTGTTGGACATCAAAAAATACTTCCAAATCTACAACTATTCCAGTAACATGAAGGTTAGAATGACCATCTACAATCTAAAGGGGAAGGCCAACATTTGGTGGAAGGACCTGAAATTGGCCAAGGGCCTAAAGTAGACACAGTTGGAATGGTCTGACTTTAAGAAGTATTTTAAGAAACAATACCTTTTTGAAATCTATTATGAAAGGAAGACAAAATAATTTTATGAGTTACGACTCAGACAAATGACGATGGAGGACGTTATAAATAAATTTCAGGAACTACTAAGGTTCGTACCATACATCTGGGAGGATAAGGTAAAAATCCAACGATTCTTAAGTTGTTTACCACAGTCCTATAGGGACAGAATTGAGTTTGACAACCCAAAATCCTTGAGTGAGGCATTCAGGAAGGCACGAATGTGTTATGACCAGTATAAACAATAGGTAGAGTTTCCCAAGACCTGGAAGGATAAGAAACAAGATGTAATGTACCAGTGGAAGAAGGGATACTAGCCAGCTGCTTATCGGAATGCAACAAAAAGTTTCCCAAGGAAGGATTTTCACTCCAATCATCTGAATAAGCAAGGTAGAGGTAAACCCGGGAACGAAGAAGTTTGAGGAAAACTTCTGTGAGCCATTAATGTGTTGGGAGTGTGGAGAGCCTCATCTAAGGAGGAATTGTCCATGTTTAATTGTAGCAAACAACACTGTCGTCCACAATTTGCAGGAAGCCTCGACAGTGGGTGACATGGGCAGAAGTCTTCATCAGATAAATGCAACCATAGATGGTCGACAAGCTGACCACCAGTCCTCAGTGGTAGAAATCGAAGGTAAAATCCATGACACTCGAATTTCTGTTTTAATTGACACTGGAGCTACGCTAAGTTATATTACTCCCGATGTAGTAGAGTCGAATAAACTTAAGAAACAAAAGCATGCAAAATCTTGGCTTGTACAACTAGCAATAGGTACTAAAATAAAAGTAGTTAAATTTATTTCTATTCTTGAGTTCAGCTTAGATGGTCAAAAGATAAGGACCAATCTAAACATCCTACCACTAGGATCTTATGATATGATTATCGAGATGGATTGGTTGGAACAACAAAAAGAAGTACTAGACTGTTATACAAAGATACTTAGCTACAAAGATAATTTTGGCACTGTTAGAATAGCCCAAGGCATACCAAAACTAGTGTTAGTCAGACAAGTTTTAGCGATGCAATTCAAGAAATGTATTAGAAAGGGATGTCAAGTCTACGCCATCCAAGTGACAAATCTATTAGAAAAAGAAGATAATCCCAAGTTAAAGAACTGTTTTTTCCTACGTGAATTCAGAGACATGTTTGTTGATGAGATACCAGAATTACCTCCTAGGAGAGAAATAGATTTCTCCATAGACTTACTACCTGAATCAACCCCTATCTCAAAAGCACCATACTGAATGAGTCTACCAGAACTGACAGAATTAAAAATACAATTACAGGAATTGTTGGACAAAGAGTATATCAGACCAAGTGTCTCTCCATGGGGAGCACCAAACCTCTTTGTGAAAAAGAAATATGGTACTCTAAGACTATGTATCAATTATAGACAACTAAACAAGGTGACCATTAAGAACAAATACCCCTTACCAAGGATAAATGGTATGTTCGATCAAGTTGGTGGGGCCAAGATCTTCTCAAAATTGGATTTATGATCCGGTTATCATCAAGTTAGGATAAAGGACCAGGACATAAACAAAACAACTTTTTGTACAAGATATAGACACTATGAGTTTGTAGTCATACCTTTCGAACTCACTAATGCACCAGCCACATTTATGTGCTTGATGAAAATCATTTTCAGCCAGTACTTAGACAAGTTCATAGTAGAATTAATTGATGATATTCTGGTCTATTCTAAAACGAAGGAGGAACGTGATGAACACCTAAGAATAATTCTGCAAACACTAAGGAAACACAATATATAAGAAAAAATCGACAAATGTGACTTTTATCAAAAAGAAATACAATATTTAGGACATGTCATCTCCTCGAAAGGTATTGTCGTAGACCCAAAAAAGATAAAATCCATTATGGAATGGCCAGTACTTAAGGATGTGGCAGATATCTGGTCATTCATGGGAAGCATTGGATATTATCGCAGGTTTATAGAAGGGTTCTCCAAGATAGCCTACCCTATCACGTCATTACAAAAGAAAGGGACCACGTTTAACTAGTCGCAAAAGTGTCAAGACAGTTTTAACAAGCTAAAAGAATTATTGACATCGACGCCCATTTTGAAGGTAGCAGACCCAGATAAATACCTATAATTGACTTTATTTCTTTTATAATGAGGGTAGAAATGCATATTGACAGAAATGCATAATTACATACATATATAATGAGGGCATAAATGCATTATTACATATATAATAGCAACATTGTCTGCTAAAGCGTAATGTAATATATAATGAATGACTGGAATAACCGCATTTGAAAGGTTGGCACAGTTGTTTAACCCTGGAAGAAATTGATCAATTATTCAGTGCAATAATTACATATATAATAGCAACATTGTTGAAGGATTTACCTTACTGACCATAAAGGTCAACTCTTCATTTCACTCAGTGAGAGAAACTGAGATCATATCTGTTAGATAAGGGGTTTTCAGGGCTGATCAGGTATAAATTGGGCATGTTTGACTAGCTGGGTTGACTAGTGAAGGCCCCTATATTTATTCCCCTCAATTCAAAATGAGAGGGTTTCTCAGGTAGTTTACCTTTCAAGATACTATTTGATTCCCTCAATCGCAGAGCTAGATATATTTCAGGAAGAAAGGCCCTCTCCCTTATGGTCTTTAGTTCGTTTATCACCCTCCTCCTCTCCCTTATGGTCTTTAGTTCGTTTATCACCCTCCTCCTCTCTCTTTGGTCTTTGGTTTGTTTCTCACCCTTGATTTCTTCCCCTCAAAAGAAGGCAGGTCGCGTTTCTTTCTATGTTGTTGTGTAACTAGGAAGGTCCAGGATTTCTTGGACAAGGCCAAACCAAGGAATAAGTAAGTAGCGTAGTGTAACAAACAAGGAACAAACAAAGAATTGGTCATGAACGAATCAAAATTTCCTTCCCTCTTAAAAGTAACTTATCTAGTGGGGGGGTTGTTGAGCCTCACTCGTTATGTATGTGAAGTCCCCTTTCTTTATGCTATGTTATGTATTTTCTCTAACACTCTTTCTTTCATTCTATGCCCTGGAAGGTAAGCTAGGTACGAATGATAATTCATTCAAAAAACAAAAGCCAAACCGATAAATGAGAAAAATTTTGTAGAACTATATGCTCAGTGCTCCCTCTTTAAGAACATGGGTATTCCCGTAAAGATGAGACTTATTCTATTTTCAATAACTATGTGGAGAATTCAAACAACTCATCGTAGTGAGTCTCGTACCTCAGCACTTTCACACATCTAATACTTTGGATAATTGGAAAATGACATCGATTTTCAATCCATTCAACAATGTGGAACTAGAATTTTAATTGATTACATATATATGTAAATTTAGGATTCATCGTAATGTGGAGAAAGAAAAGTTATTATATTTGATGGTTATTTTCAGTTCTATACAATGGTTCATTGCATATAAGTTACTAGAGTTGTGCATAGTGATATAAATTTCCTATTTTGAAATATTGGGATCAACACTGTGTTAACTTTTTTCTTTGAAAATACATGAAATAGATGACCTGGAAAAGAAATCAACTATGGTAGTAGTTATATTATTACAAGTTCAAGTGTTTAAACTGCATTGTAACAATCAGAGAAAATGATTGGTCGAAGTCCATGGGAAAAATAGTTTATAAACATAAGTGTTGTGTTGATAAAGCATTGGGGAAATTTTTATTAAAGACTTGTATGGTTTTTTCAGATTTACAATCATGGAATTGAAGTAGGAAAGTTGTGGACAATTTCTGCCATATATTAATTTTAGTTAAAACCTATGGAATTCCCTAAGTTTTTTGTTGGATATTTAAATTCCATATGAGTATGCACATATTCCAAACAAATGAATGACCTTGTTGATATAGTTGTACAAAATATACTCTGAAATAAGAAAAATGTATGACTTAATACAACAATAAAACATCATCATTTTTTTTTATTGAAGTTTGATTGCATTTGGTTCGATAATTAGAATATTATTATTAATGTTTATTTATGAGACGTTTATCATAGATATCATATAAATATAAAAAATATTTATCCCTGGTAATTTGCTTAAAATAATAAAATAATAGAAATTACATTGATCATTCTATGTGAGGCCACAAGCACGGAAATATATAGATCCACATTAATATATGAAAGAATAATAGATGTAGTTGTGATTTGTTTTTCAATAATAGTGAGGAATTTTTTCTATTAGTAATTTCGAACACTCAATAGATGTATATGACATTTGAAACAAGCAACATTAAATAACAAAAAATGTTCAATTGCAATCTAGCTTTAGTAACAATATGTCAACATTGCAATGTAAAGTGACTTATAATATATAAACGTCTAGTCCAATGTTGGGCCATTGGGAAGGGTTCCTTCTCCACTCAACATGAGAATGTTTAACAAGTTGTTAGTAATTTCTATTGTAAACATCATTTGTCATTCTTGTTGAGAAGAGCGCTTCTTAATAAATACCTAGTGATGAGGCAGGACACTGGTTAGCATGTGGAAGAAAGGAAATAGTTAATTAAAAGATTTCTTTATGTAAAGAACATGGGAGCATGATTTACTATGTGAGAAATATATGTATTAGGAAACTGTAAATGATGAAAGGACTGTTGAACCATGAAGCTTAGTTCTCCCTTATGGATTCATCATCATGCTTGGGGGTGATTGAATCAAGTGATTTGGCTGATCCATTCTATGGTTGGGTGGATCTTGGTTGCTCCTTATGTGTTCTAGGTTCTCATTTAAGTTATTTTATAAATATATAATTTCTATGTTATTGTTATTGATGGAGTTGAATTGAATATTATTGAGTTGATAGAGCTACATGCTCAAATATATTCATCATAGGGTAGTTGAATCTAAGTTGTTGCATGCAAATAACAATTTATGAATAAAGATAGATATTTCTATATAGGAATAGATCTAAATTTTTTAGATCAATATTATCTATGATATGCATGAATTTACATCTAAGTTATGTAAACCAATTCTTACAGTCTATCCAAAATAAATTGCAGACACATAGAGAAGGGTATTTCCTTTAGAAGTCAAATATATATATATATATATATATATATATATATATATAGGGAGAGAGAGAGAGAGACCAAAAATATTTGAAATGTTTTAATCAGTCTAAATATTATAACTCCTTCAGAGTTTAATTATAGTAGTATAAATCAATTGTTGAAAAATATTCATACGAGGAGTTTCAATAGCTTTCTCAGCCTTCCATCTCCCATTGTTTGTGAATAAATATGGTCTAACCTATCAGAATGATCACGAGAACAATCTTTTAATATCATATCCACTAAGTCAAAAATAAATATAATTAGAAAACTTAAACTAAATAAGGGATTTATTGCTTAGACTTGTAGTATTTGCATGGATCTAGTACACATATGAGGAGATCGACCCTCACAGAGATTGACACCTTGAGTAGGGAGAAGGTGAATAAGAATGTATTGATGGGTTCCTCACACAAAGAAAGGACCCATCATTAGAAGTGTAATATCGAATTCATGCACATAATATATTCTTACAAATTTAAAGAAATATAAATTTACCTAAATACTAACTACACAATAAATAATTCGATGGCGAAATAATATAATTTAGAGAAAAAGGAATTGATAACGGAATAGTTTTAATAGGTTAGTTTTACACTTAGTGAGTGTTATAAGTAGTAGTATTTCATGTACAAATGAATGTAATTTATGCAGTAAGTTTGTTTTTTGGAGCAATAGAAGAGAATTACTATCAAACTACAAAGAGGAGACTCTAACTTGTTTTTTTTAACCTGAAAGTAAAAGATATAGAGTTGTTGCACTTGTGCATGTGTATGGGTTTTGTTTGTTTTATTGAATGAGTTCTATAATTTGGTTTTATGTTTCAATTGTTTCTCTTCTGGTAGTCTTCGTGCAAGGAGTGGACAGTGCCAATGCAAGGTGTGTGGAGGACGGTCCTTTTACAGGTCCAAAAGGTCAGTAGGGACAATGCAATTACGCATAAAGTGAGCGCAAGGAGTGCGCAAGAAACTTATAAAAACTCCAAATCTCAGATGAATTAGTGAAAGGAATGTGTGGGACCATAAAATTCTAAGGGTCAAAGCTTAGGAGAGACACACAAGTGTCTGCCAAGGTTCATTTCATCAATTGGATGAAGCTCTGGAGGCATAAGATGTGTAGAGTTCCAAGTGGGGACTAAAGGAGTGCAAAACCCCTTTTATTAAGAATGGGTGGACAATATCTTCTTGTGAGGAGTAGAATTCTCCTGCAAATGTTTGATTAATTAGAAGAGTGAAGTTCTTAATCCCTAAGTCCATCAGATTTCGTCACATCGATGATTTGGGGATAGTTAACTATGGTTGATAGACGTGGAGGCACAAAGACCCGAAGCTCGTAGTTAAATATCATCCATATATATCATGAAGGGTTAGCCATAGATCCGTGAGCCTTTAGTCACTTCGAAGGTTCGACGATTCGAGAATTTGTCTTGGTTGTTTGAAGTCAAGGAACCCCAGAGCACCGAATTTCGGGAGTGATTGTAATCCGTTGATCGCAGGAAAATGGGGGTCTTTATATCCCAGAGACATGTAGGGATTCAACACTCTAGGTGATTTGGTCATTGTTGGATGGAGAGAGAAACCACTGAAGCTCGTAGTCTCGAAGCCATTTACAGTCGTAGATTGGGCAAGGGAGGTGGATCCCTATCTGTTTTCCAATTGGGTCTTTCCACCAATGTTGATGAAGTGGTAGGACGGGTTAAGGACCTACACGTACTGGTCAAATCACTTTATGACCATATGAAACCAGTAAAGACTCTGGCACTTTTAAGTACATAGTTGTTTGGAGTGAATTCTCAATATCTGGAGTTCTGGAGCACCGATGCTCCTTCTAGCTGAATGCCTGGGTTTAGCCTGTAGTCACGTGTATAACCTCACAGAAGTAAAATGACCCTCATGGAAAAGAAATTTTGTGCATTGTGTGGTTAAGGGACTGTGGTATATATTTCAAGGGTTCTCCAAGGACCCACGATCCACTTTGCATCTTAAGAGATTGGATCCTAGACCGAGAGGTCGCAATATCCCGTAGGGGTTTGCGTCATATGTTCACTCAGGAACGTAATTTCAAACTTACGTATACATAAAACAAGTTAAACAAAAAAGTTATCTCTAAATAAAAGATAAGTGGGATTATAATAAGGTAGGAGTTACCCAGATTCAGGTTTATCGGAATAACTCCAAAGGAAAAAGAAAATCAAAACGACAATCTTCCTTGTAAAACGTAATTATTTTTAATAATTAAATCACATGGAATTGTGTGTTTCTTAGAAAAGTTATAGAACTTAGAATAAGAATGATAATCCCTAGAGGTGATGCCAAAACTTAGTTTCTTTTATAAACTAAGTTCACTCTTATACATACAATACAATGTGAGTATCTATGTCTTATAATCATAGATAAGAATTTTTGTTAGGCTATTGTTAATTCATGTTAATGTTTTTTTGTTATCACGTTTTACAAGTTGATGGGGAAACATTCAATGTAACATCAAGGCTATCTTACTTTTTCATTTAGTATATTATGTTTCACTATTCATCTATTGTGCCAAGAACTCTACCCACTTTGCATCACTTTATTCTAACTTTCCAATACTTTGCATTCGTTCTTGCTCATCCTAACCTTCAAACACTTTATATTTCTTCGAGAATATGCTAATTTTACCATTGAACACTTCACCTATTAACAATGTTTACGACATATGGTAAAATCCTCATTGAAAACTTCACTTATTTACTATGTTTTACTTCACATTGAATACTTTACCTTTTTGTTTAGTTTTACAATTTTTCATGTTATATGGCCTTAATGCAATTTTTTTGCATTTCCTCCCACATATGCTAACATCCTCATCGAACATTTCACTTATTTACTAAGTTTTACCTCACACTGAACACTTTATTTTTTTCCTTATTTTTATTCATTCAGTTTAGTTTCTTTATTCATTCAGGAGTGGTGATCATAGATTCCTTAAAATGTGGAAGAGATTTGGAAGGTGGTCATAGATTCAATAATGTGGGTGGTCATAGATTCCTCAGCATGTGGTCATAGATTCCTCAAAATGTGGTAGAGATTCGGCAGGTGGTCATAGATTCCTCAACCCTACAACCCATTTTATCAACCCTACAACGCATGGCTTCACATATAATCGATACAACGATACGATTGATTTCGCCGGACAATCTTAGAGATTAACTATAGTATAAAATAGTTTATAGGTTCTTTTCCAATTTTCCACATATTTCCTAAATCCAATAATAAGGTCAGAGTTTCTATTTTCATTGGATTTAGAAATGTCAGATGATAAGGTGTATATTATCTGTATCCAATAATGTTATTTCCGAGAAGGACAACCCCAAAACAAAAGGAAAGAAATCTAGATAAATATTGTTGGCTTCCATTCCACTTTTTTGAATCTTTCGTCGTCCTCCTTTATGTTGCGTTGGTACTATTATTCTTGAATAGTCCTTACGCTTTCAACTTTTTTGAATTTTTGGTCGTCCTTCTTTATGTTTCAAATTTTTTCTCCTCTTTCTTCTTTATGTTGGTTGGTATTATTATTCTTGGATAGTAATCACACTTTGAAATTTTGGTCATCTTTTGAGTCAAGGAGGCCACCTAGGGAAAGCCCACTTAAGGAGGACAAGTCAATCTAGGCGCAACACATCTTCACCTTTTGAGGATTAATTAACTATATGTAATTAAATGGCTCCCTCGGTATATCAGGTGAGTCGGGATTCAAATAAAGGATTCTTACCTTTTCTTCTAAAGCTATGTGTCTCGTTTGTTTATTTTCTGAGTTTGCATTCTACATTTTCTGCAATTTCTTTTTTGGGTTTTCTGAAGAATAACCAGTGCGCCTTCCTTCATGGTTTCCTCCTGGTGACTCTATTTTCCATGCTTCCACCTATGAGATAAAGATGATCCCATTATCTAGCCACTATCTCAGGGAGAAAATCGTTTCCTTTAATTTTTCCGAGGCAGAAGGGAGGGCACACCAACTGGGGTTTGCACCCTTACTAATTTTCTCCTTTGTTGGGATGAAGTGAGTGTGCTCTCTTCTATGGATGCACTAGTATTATCGCACTGATCCTCAAAGGTGACTCTGAGATAGCCAAAGCCCCTTGGCCACTCTCGGATTAGCTCGACTTGGATCTCCATTACTTGGTCACCCAAACCAATGGTGCACCCCTATTCAGATTTGTGCCCCTCAGGAGTTTTTGGTCAGAAGCTAGATTATGGCTTGCGTGGTCACCTTATCCTATATATCACCTTCTTGGGCATATCAATTGGTATCAAAGCCTCAAGATCCATGGAAAAGATTTTTATCTTGAAGATTGAGCCAATTGTTTTGGGGGTTTTCATGAAATAGTCCAGATTTTGCCCATCCCAGGGTTTACATTTTCATGCAAGAACCTAAATAGATCTAATAATACAAAAGGGAGACGATATCTCCATTGCAACAGAGAGGAGTTACACATATCTAAAACAATATAGATCTCTCCCTCTAGACTATTTCAACTCTGTTGCTTCAATGTTTTGCGTCCTCTGTAACCAAAACAAAGTCGGACCCATTTTTTCATCATTACAAACTGACGGAAACGTGGACCCTCCACCACCCGCAGGTCAGGAGGTCCATGCGCACACACAGGATATTCTCTTTCCTCGACCCGAAGAACTCCAAGGTTCTTTTAACTCCCTATCGGGAAATCCGCACCCACAGTTTTCCTCGCACGACTTCCCTCCCCTTTGTTTGTCGGGAAATCGGAACTCACGACTTCACAATTTTAGTGGTCGAACTTTGGGTTTACGAATCCACGAAACCCGATACCTGGTCAACACTGACTTTCTCCTTTGCTTTGTCGGGACTTTCTTTATCAGGATTTTGGCACTCGCAATGTCGAGCAACTTGATTCTCCGACTCTCGATACCTGATACATTGAAACTCCGATGAGATCGCGCTTTGACCTTTCAACGGTCCCGTCACCTCGTCGGGATTTCGGACTTCGCGAGATCGTGAATCCTGATGTCCTATGTTTTGGGACTCTCCTTTCCCCGAACTCCGATAAGGTATGCCACCTGTCCTCCACTCACCGATTCCACTGCGGCCCACACACTGTCCTTTTTCTGTCGGGAGATCGCGTATCGCAATATCGCGATTCCTAATGCAATGTTTTGGAGCTTCGACCCACGAAAACCCGATACACAATTTCACGTGTAAATCCGAAGACCCTTATGGCTCGGATCAATGACTCTACCCTCTTGAGCTTCGAACCCCTTCCACACTTGCACTGTAACTTCTCCAAACCTCCGCGAGATCCAACGGCTCACGGTGATTCACGAAATCTCCTCGGAAATTTCGTCCGTCCGTTCCTTCCTGGTGAATCTTGCGAAATGAATCAAGTGCTTCCCCACGAAGACTTGTTCACCTACATACAAGCTTGCAAAACACAACTTTCCCGCGTTGTTCTTCAACAACTCAACGACCTATTCTTCCTGAGATTTTCTATGACTCTGAACCTTAGAAAAGGCTCCTTGCACGCACTCCTGGCGGCAACCCTTCAACATGTCTAGGTGATGAAAACCTTCGACTCTGCGCACACCTACAACAGCAGTCTTTAACTCTTTACTTAGGTTCACAACCCCTATACTTTTACCTAGCCTATGCACTCCTTGCACGACTCCTGTGCCCAACTGCACCTTCTGGGATGAATGAGGACCAAAAGTTATCTCTATCTGAAGCCTCTGTCAACGCACTCCTTGCAGACAATTCGACTGCACTCCTTGTAGGAATCCCTGGCTCAAATAGAGAAACAATTGAAACTCATTCCTTCACCCCCTCAGACTTCAATTCACGCATGAAATCATAAACACCACATGTAAAAGCAAATGTATAACAGGAAATAAACATTCATGAGCATAACATCAATATACAGAGAACAGACACATAACCATGAATTTGAATCAAAGCTTCTTCTATTAATTCAAATGTCTGTACATGGATGTCTTTTACATAGCTCTCTACTTGCTCTCACTTCTTCTTTGCTCAGGCTCCGCTAATGTTACAATGATACCATGAGGGTGTCTATATCTGTTTTCCCTCCTCCTATCTAAAACTGTCTTATCTAAGAATTCAATTTCTACCTACTTGCATTAACTAGATTAAATGCCTCCTATATACTAAGGACGAGAGCTATCCTCTCAAGGTCCAATACAATATACAAAGGCGCTCCTTCATAAATGGCTTCACTAAAGATTTGGGGCATCATTTCCAAAGCATTTTTTCAAAATTTGTGTTGGCTTGTCCAGCTGTCCTTCGTTTCTGCGTTGGCTCTCTTGATGAGTTGGTGATGCTCCTGCATCATAATCCCTTGCTTGAAAAAAAATCATGGGCTCCTATCCACGAGCTCCTGCATGGTATACTCATGCTTCTGAATCTCTGCTTCGGTCTCCCAGCTGGCATCTTCAACTAGATGGCCCTTCCACTTGACCAGATACTCATAGTATTCTTTCCTCTTGGTCTTCTTACCCACTCTCTTGTCCAGTATGCATTCCATATGCGGCTTCTCTGCAACTGGAATCTGTTTCGTCCACTGGATCACTGGCTCCTCTGTTCTAGTCTCTACTTCTCCATCCCTATATGGGTATAAATCTGCGATATTGAATATCAGAGATATTCCTATATCATCTGGTAACTCGATCTCATAATCATTTTCCTTGAATTTTCTCAAGACCTTGCATGGTCCGATTTTCTTCATCTTTAGCTTATTGTATGTTCCCCTCAGGAACCTTTCCTTTGTTAAATGTGCCAGAACCAGATCACCAACTTCAAACTGAAGTTGTCTCCGATGCTGATCTTCTCTGCGCTTATACTCCTGGCTTGATTCCATCAATCGCTCCTTCACCCTGCTGTGAAGTTCTTTCATCGCCTCAACGAATTATTATGCACTAGCACTACTAGTAGCAGTCTGTTCCAAATCCCTTAATTCATAAACTCGTCTCGGTTGTGTCCCATACACAATCTGAAATGGACTTCTTCTAGTGCTCCTGTTCACTGAGTCATTATATGCGAACTCTTCTTGTGGTAATATGCTATCCCACTGGCTATGGTGCTCTGTCACCAAGCTCCTCAGCAAGTCTCCCAGACTTCTGTTGACCACTTCTGTCTGTCCATTTGTCTGAGGATGATAAGATGAAATAAACATCAAGTTAGTCCCCAGCTTCTTCCACAAGGTCCTCCAAAAATTCCCTATGAATTTCGTGTCTCTGTTTGAAACTATGCTTTTCGGCAATCCATGAAGTCGAACAACCTCTTTGAAAAACAGATTTGCGATGTGAGTCTCATCTCTGGTCTTCTGGCATGGAATGAAATGTGCCATTTTAGAAAACCTATCCACTACCACAAAGATTGAATCAACACCTCTTTGTGTCCTGGGCAATCCCAATACAAAATCCATGCTTATCGCCTCCCATGGCCTCTCTGGTATGGGAAACGACTGATAAAACCCTGCATTCTGCTTCCTTCCCTTCGACTGCTGGCAAATTCTACATCTGTCAACGAATCTCTTGACATCTACTCACATTCCTGGCCAAAAGTATGACTCACTCAGTTTTGCAAATGTCTTGTCATGGCCAAAGTGCCCTGCTAATCCACCACTGTGTTTCTCCTTCAACAGATTCTCCCTCATGGAGCATTTTGGAATACACAGTTGATTGCCTCTGAACAATAATCCTTCCTAGATCATGTATTCCATCCATTGGCTTCTGTCTCTAAGAACTGGATTCTCAGTTGCTTCATATGCCTCTCTGAAATGTTGATCATCAACATACATGTCCCTGAGATCATCAAAACCCAACGTTTTGACTCAGAACTCCTGTGACAACAAACACTTCCTTCTCAAAGCATCAACCACTTTGTTAGAAGTACCTGAAATATGCTTAATCACAAATGTGAAATTCTGCATATACTCTACCCATTTAACATGCTTCTGATTCAACTTCTCTTGTTGAGTCACAAACTGTAATGGGTGGTTATCACTATATAAAACAAATTCTTTTGGGATCAAGTAATGCCTCCACTTCTTTAGTGCCTGGATGATAGCATAAAATTCCTTGTCGTATGTGGAGTACTTCAATTTTTCTTCATTCAGCTTCTCGCTGAAGTATGCAATTGGCCTGTCTTATTGACTTAAGACTGCCCCGATTGCAAATCCGCTTGCATCACATTTCACTTGAAACGTCTTCAGGAAATCCGACAACACCAAAACTTGTTGTTCTGTAATCTTCTACTTCAATAGATTGAATCTCTTCTCAGCTTTAGCTGTCCAGTGAAAAGACTTATGCCGCTTCTTCACTGTATCCATCATCGTTGTGCTAATTCCACTGAAATTCCTGATGAATTTCCGGTAGAAACTAGACAAACCGTGAAAACTTCTCACCTCAAAGATATTCTTCGGTGATGGCCAATTCTTGATTACCTCCACCTTATCTGGATCCATACTCAACTCATTAGCCGAAATAACAAACCCCAAGTAAATGAGTTCTTTCTTCATGACTGAGCACTTCTTCATGTTAATCAACAACTTCTCCTGTTGTAGTTTCTGCATCATTGTAGCCAAATGCTTCAAGTGTTCTGCCACTGATTTACTATAAATCAGTATGTCATCCAAATACACAATGACGAACTTCCCGATGAACTCCCTCAGGATTTCATTCATCAACCTCGTGAAGGTACTCGACGCGTTTGTTAAGCCAAATGACATAACAAGCCATTCATACAAACCTTCGTTTGTCTTGAACGTTGTCTTCCACTCATCGCCTTCTCTCCTGTGAATTTGGTGATACCCGCTTTTCAAATCAATCTTTGAAAAATATCCTGCCCCGCTCAAGCAATCCATCAGATCATCCATCCTCGGCAATGGAAATTTGTACCTGATGGTTATCTTGTTGATCGCCCTTGAATCAGTACACATTCTCCAACCTCCATCCTTCTTCGGACTGAGTACTGTCAGAACAACACATGGACTCAAGCTTTCTATGACTAATCCTTTGTCCAATAACTCCTGAACCTGCATTTTAACTTCCTCATTCTCTTGCGGCGTTAACCTATACGCGGCTTTATTCGGTAAACTAGCTCCTGGTATGAGGTCTATATGATGACTCACACTCCTCATTGGTGCCAACGAATGAGGTAGTTCGTCCACTATGATGTCAGGGAACTCTTCCAGCAGTTCCTGAACCTCTTCTGGTAGATCATCCATTCTCGTGCTAGTCAGAACAATCCTCGATTTCTTGAACACAAAGAATTGTGGATCTTCTTTCTTCTTAACCTCTGTAAGAAGTTCCTTCCCACTCATGAGAAGTACTGTGTTGGTTACTTCCGGCTTCACCCCCTTATCCTTTATCGTAAGCAACATATGGGTTCTCCCATTCTTCTCCAGGGTATATGTGTTCATTCATCCATCATGAATCACATTTATGTCATATTTCCATGGTCTACCCAGCAATAAATGACAAACATCCATGGGAATAACATCACACAAGATCTTATCATTATATCCACCTATCTTGAATTCAACCAAGCATTGTTTAGTAGCAGTTACCTGGTGTCCCTTCTGTAGCCACAAAACTTTGTATGGGCTTGGATGATCAGTCGTCTCCAGCTCCAACTTCTCTACCATCTCTGTAGATATGAGATTATCCGTGCTAACGCTGTCTACAATGACCTTGCATATCCTGTCTTTGGTCTTGCAAGTTGTTCTGAAAAGTTTGGTCCTTTGGACTGAACTTTCCACCTCTTTCTTAGGTGTCAAAAGGACTTTTCGCATCATAAGCGATCTTCCTCCTTCTGCGTCTTTGACCTCAACATCCTGCCTCTGCGCTTCGGTGATGTGAGATTCTCCAATATCCTTCTTTTTTTCTGGACACTCGTAAGACTTGTGCCCATTCCTTCCACATGTGAAGCATGTGATTACTCCACCTTTTCCTCTTCCTCTACCTCTGGTACGAGGAAACATATTGTTATCAGCATATCCTCTGCTCTTCTCTGTATGTTTCCCTCTCTGTTCAACATGCTGGCCTCGCTGTGAGGTTCCACCTCTCTCGACTTTACCCTGAGGTTTCTTCCATTCCTCCTTGGGCTTCTGGTATCTGTCCTGGGCAATTGATTTTCCTCTGGGATGGCTTCTGCCTCGGCCTCTCTGACCTTTCTTACGGCTCAGTTTCTCCTCAGCTTTTAGATCCATCTGATAAGCATCCTCCACCGTTCGGATGGTTGCCATGCTCATCTCATCCTGGATATCATACCTCAGGCCATTCATATACCTGGAAACTTTCTCATCATCACTCTCTTGATGACCTTCCCTGATGTTCAGTCGATAGAATTCCTCAGTTTATTCTTTCATTGTCATCAACTTCTGTCTCAAGTTCTGCATCCTCCTGAACAGAGTAATTTGAAAATCATCTTCATCTTCGCAATCATCCTGTCCCAGCTCTTGATTCTTTGCTTGCCTTTGCAACATCTGTCTGCTTGTATCTCATCTCACCGTAATGCTACGTGTCCCTTCAATCTTGTGACAGCATGCCTGACTTTCTTATCCTCTTCGACCTCTTCATAGTCGAAGTATGTATCCAGATCTCTAATCCAATCTAGAAGCTCTTCTGGATCCAAGTTTACCTCATAAACTGGAATGTCCATCTTTTCTTTTTCACCCATCCTGGCAATAGCTTTGATCAATCTCTCATTTGATGCATCTTCGGCTGCAATTTCCTCCTCTCGTTCAGCCTCTATTTCACTATCAAAATCACTTATATCCCCAGCACCTACTATGCATCTCTGTGTTGTCTCCATGTCTTCAAGTCTTGCTCGGAGATCACGCATTTGTCTTTCCATCTCTATATTGGTTACCTGCCTGCCTCTTCTTCGCATCTCCCTATCCTTTGGATCGAGCGACTGTCTTTCTCTCCTCGGCAGCATGGTGAATTTCCTTCTTTATCTTCTACAGAAAGAAAAGAATCTTTCTGTGCTCTGATACCATAACTAACGACAATGCAGCCCCTCCACCACCCGTAGGTTAGGAGGTCCACGTGCACACACAGGATCTTCTCTTTCCTTGGCCCGAAGAAATCCAAGGTTCTTCTAATTCCCTATCGGGAAATCTGCACCCACAGTTTTCCTCGTGCGACTTCCCTCCCCTTTGCTTGTAGGGAAATCAAAACTCGCGACTTCATGAGTTCAGTTGTCACCCTTTGGGTTTACAAATCCACGAAACCCGATACCTAGTCAATTTAAAGATTACTTATCATATCAAGAAGAAGAGGTTTTTACCCTTTATGGGTTTCCTCAGGAAATATCTGTCTCTCTATATTTCATATGTGTGACTGATGTCGAATGTTCTATTGCTTACCTCTCTGCATTATTGTGATTGTCATTGAGTGCTCTGTAAAGAGTTTAAAATAAGAATAATTGTTTAAGCACGGTAACAACTGATTCACCCCCCCTCTCCCCTCTCAGTTGTCCAACACCTACTATGGTTGGTTGGAATAGACTATCTCCATATGTTTTTATACTATCTACCTACATGTGTTGTGTTGAGTAGTGAACCATGAATAGAATATACTACGGTTACAAGATCACTGGAATACGGTATCATTGTAGACCGACCTACTATCTATGATCTCACTCTATATACGATATCACCGACTGCCCTCTATATACGATGGTTGCACTCTATCTGCGAGATCAATGGACTACAGTATCACTCGATACCTTGATACCTATTATTGACTTTATTTCTTTTATAATGAGGGAAAAATTGCATAATGACAGAAATGCATAATTACATACATATATAATGAGGCCATAAATGCATTATTACATATATAATAGCAACATTGTCTTTTAAACCGTAATGTAATATATAATGAATGACTGGAATGACCGCATTTGAAGCATTTGAAAGGTTGGCGCAGTTGTTTAACCCTGGAATAAATTAATCAATTCTTCAATGCAATAATTACATATATAATAGCAACATTGTTGAAGGATTTACCTTACTGACCATAAAGGCCAACTCTTCATTTCACACAGTGAGAGAAACTGAGATCATATCTGTTGCATAAGGGGTTTTTAGGGTTGATCAAGTATAAATTGGGCGTGTTTGACTAGTTGGGTTGACTAGTGCAGGCCCCTATATTTATTCCCCTCAATTCAAAATGAGAGGGTTTCTCAGGTAGTTTACTTTTCAGTATACTATTTGATTCCCACAATCGTAGATCTAGCTATAGTTTGGGAAGAAAGGCCCTCTCCCTTTTGGTCTTTAGTTCATTTATCACCCTCCCCCTCTCCCTTTGGTCTTTGGTTTCTTTCTCACCCTTGATTTCTTCCTCTCAAAAGCAGACAGGCCACGTTTCTTTCTATGGTGTTGTGTAACTAGGAAGGTCCAAAAAAGTCCAGGATTTTGGCCCAGTCAGTCCAGGATTTCTTGGTCAAGGCCACACTAAGGAATAAGTAAGTAGAGTAGTGCAACAAACAAGGAACAAACAAGGAGCCAATCATGAACGAATTGAAATGTCCTTCCCTCTTAAAAGAAACTTATCTGGTGGGGGGTCATTGAGCCTCGATCGTTATGTATGTGAAGTCCCCTTTCTTTATGCTATGTTACGATGTGTCTCTAGCACTCTTTCTTTCATTCTATGCCCTAGCAGGTAAGCTAGGTACGAATGATAATTCATTCAAAAAACAAAATCCAAGCCGATAAATGAGCAAAATTTTGTACAACTATATGCTTAGTGATCCCTCTTTAAGAACACGGGTATTCCTGCAAAGATGAGACTTATTCTATTTTCAATAACTATGTGGAGAATTCAAACAACTCACGAGAGTGAGTCTTGTGCCTCAACACTTCCACACATCTAATACTTAGGATAATTGGAAAATGACATCGATTTTCAATCCACTCAACAATGTGGAACTAGAATTTTAATTGATTACATATATATGTAAATTTAGGATTCATCATAATGTGGAGAAAGAAAAGTTATTATATCTGATGGCTATTTTCAGTTCTATTCAATGGTTCATTGCATATAAGTTGCTAGAGTTGTGCATAGTGATATAAATTTCCTATTTTGAAATATTGGGATGAACACTATGTTAACTTTTTTCTTTGAAAAGACATGAAATAGATGACCTGGAAAAGAAATAAACTATGGTAGTAGTTATCTTATTACAAGTTCAAGTGTTTAAACTGCATTGTAACAATCAGAGAAAATGATTGGTCGAAGTCCATGGGAAAAATAGTTTATAAACATAAGTGTTGTTGATAAAGCATTGGGGAAATTTTTATTAAAAACTTGTATGGTTTTTTCAGATTTGCAATCATGGAATTGAAGTAGGAAAGTTGTGGACAATTTCTGCCATATATTAATTTTAGTCAAAACCAATGGAAATCCCCAAGTTTTTTGTTTGATATTTAAATTCCATATGAGTATGCACATATTCCAAACACATAAATGACCTTGTTGATATAGTTGTACACAATATACTTTGAAATAAGAAAAATGTATGACTTAATGCAACAATAAAACATCATCATTTTTTTTTTATTGAAGTTTGATTGCATTTGGTTCGATAATTAAAATATTATTATTAATGTTTATTTATGAGACGTTTATCATAGATACCATAGAAATATAAAAAAAAATTAGCCCTGGTAACTTGCTTAAAATAATAAAATAATAGAAATTACATTGATCATTCTATGTGAGGCCACAAGCACGGAAATATATAGATCCACATTAATATATGAAAGAATAATAGATGTAGTTGTGATTTGTTTTCCAATAATAGTGAGGAATTTTTTCTAGTAGTAATTTCGAACACTCTCAATAGATGTATATGGTATTTGGAAACAACAACATATTTGTTAAAGATATCAAGGTTGGCCAGCAAATTCCACGTCAACAACAAGAAGCATTAAATAGAAAAAAATGTTCAATTGCAATCTAGCTTTAGTAACAATATGTCAACATTGCAATGTAAAGTGACTTATAATATATAAACATCTAGTCCAATGTTGGGCCAATAGGAAGGGTTCCTTTGCCACTCAACATGAGAATGTTTAACAGGTTGTTAGTAATTTCTATTGTAAACATCATTTGTCATTCTTGTTGAGCAGAGCGCTTGTTAATAAATACCTAGTATGTCAGTCAAGTCTAGTTGAGAAAGATACTTCATAGTTAGTATTAGTATGTCTATTTGTGTTAGTCAATTGCTTCATACGCAACTTCCAACTTCCAAAAGTTTTAATAAGAAAAGAAATTTAAAAATAAAGAAACAACTTTCATTGTATTTCGAGAGAAAAAACATTTCCCAACCTAATAAAGGGTGCCCCTCTCTTACTAAATAGATAGATTGATTGTTATTTGATATCATCTTCTCCATTTTATAT
Organism: Picea engelmannii; assembly: GCA_009831015.1. Classification (NCBI taxonomy): domain Eukaryota; kingdom Viridiplantae; phylum Streptophyta; class Pinopsida; order Pinales; family Pinaceae; genus Picea; species Picea engelmannii. The sequence continues at coordinate 288,189 of ML785274.1, forward strand.
ACTCTCCATCTTTTTGTTGTGTAGTTCTGTCTTTGTTTCTATTTGACATGATGTTGGTGTGTGTTTTTCAAATATGCATCAAGTAAATCAATTGGTATCAGAGAATGGATCCCTACCAACTTCAACTTGACAACGAGATTTAGACGAAATGCCATCCACCGATGTTTTCTTATTAGACTTCAATGCCCTTTTCAAGGTTTCCAAGTTGAGTGAAGGCTCTGAACATAGGGTCTAGGAGTCGTTTCTGGTCATTCCTGTGAAGAGGAGCTGGTGCTGGTTGTTGTCTGATAAATTGTGAAGCAAAAGAGAAGTGCAGAGAGAAGAGAATAGAACAATATATTGAAATGTATGAAGAAGTACAGAAGAAGTACAGAACCTAGAACTTAGTTACAATGTAAGATGGTTGAGCTATATATGCTCAAGCAAGACAAAAATAGAAAGTACAACTATCCAGTACAGCTAGCAGTGTATGGTCATACTATTGAGGGTACAATATATTTAACACTCCCTCTTAGACTCAACAGTTACAATAATCAACACTGACTATGCCAAAGTGTTGTCTCTGAAAATCAAAAACTGACTTTCCTAGTGGCTTGGTGAAGATATCAGCAAGCTGATCTCGAGAACCACAAAATTGGAGTGTAATATCCCCATTATTGACTAGCTCACGTATGAAATGAAACCGAGTGTCAATGTGTTTACTTTTCTTGTGGAACACATGGTTCTTGGATAATGCAATTGCTGATGTGTTGTCACAGAAAATAGGAGTTGGATCCTTTTTTGTTTGTGACATGTCTTTCAATAATCTTCTCAGCCATACAGCTTGACAAGAAGCTGAGGTAGCAGCTACATACTCTGCCTCTGCAGAAGATATGGATACAATTGGTTGTTTCTTCGATGCCCATGAAATCAGGTTCGTGCCCAGTTGAAAAACATATCCTGATGTGCTTTTCCTGTCATCTAGGCTGCCTGCAAAGTCACTATCTGTGTAACCAAAGAGTTGATTACTATCAGATTTAGTGTACCATAAACTGAATTTGAGATTTCCTGCAACATATCTCAAAATTTGTTTTGCCATTCTCCAATGAGAATCCTTTGGTGATTCCATGAATCTAGAAACAAGGCTAGTTGCATACATGATGTTTGGCCTTGTTGCTGTAAGATACAACAAACTGCCTACTAAACTTTTGTATATAGTAGAATCCACTGTGGGACCTTCATCATTCTTGCTTAATTTTGTGCCTAAAGGTATGGGTGTTTCTGCTGGATTGCATCCTTCCATGCAAAACCGTTTGATGATGTCTGCTGCATACTTTTCCTTACAGAGAAAAATGCCTTTGTCTGATTGATGAACCTCAATGCCTAAAAAATATTTCATTATGCCAAGATCTATCATCTCAAACTCAGATTGCATGGCATGTTTGAAATCTGTTAGCTCTCGATTTCCTGTGTAAATCATGTCATCAACATATAAACATACAATTAGTATTTTACTGTGCTGATCTGTTTTGGTATAAAGTGTTGGTTCATTTTGACTTCTGTTGAAGCCACTTTTGATCAGGTAAGTGTTAATTCTGCTGTACCAAGCTCTTGGATCTTGCTTTAAGCCATACAAGGATTTCTTCAACCGATACACTTTGTCTGGGTGCTCTTGGACTTCAAATCCAGGTGGTTGATTGACATCAACTTCTTCTTCTAAGTAACCATTTAGGAATGCTGACTTCACATCCATCTGGTATACTTTCCATTTGTGTTGTGCTGCAATGCCCAATAGAGTTATGATAGTGTCTAACCTTGCTACTGGAGCAAAATTTTCACCATAATCAGTACCTGGTTGTTGTGAGAATCCTTGGGCAAAAAGTCTTGCCTTGTGCTTTTCAATCTGCCCTTTTTCATTGAGTTTAGTCTTGTAAACCCACTTGACACCAATACTCTTTTTGTGAGTTGGCAGATCAACAAGATCCCATGTCTTGTTCTTCTCAATGGAGTCAATTTCTTGGTTCATGGCTTGAACCCAATGTGGCTCCTTAGCTGCTTCCTTAAAGGATGTAGGTTGACATGACATTAAAGAAAATAGATTGTGTTGCTCAAAGTCATCCAACTGTTGATGGATTTCTCTCAAACTTCGAGTTCTCTGATTCTGTGGTTCAGAGAATGATTCTATGCTAGAAGTTGATCTATCCTGTGAGTGATATGGTTGTCCTTGGACTTGCATTCTTGGAATAAAGGTGTGAGGTGCTCGCTGTTATGAATTTTCTATGTTTTCAGAACATGGCAGCAATGGATTTTGACTGTCCTCTTGCTGAGTTTCAGTATCATTCCAGAATTTATTTTCCAGAAATTGTACATCTCTGCTAAGAATTAATTTCTTGGTGATGGGATTGTACAACCTATAAGCTTTAGATGTTTCACTGTATCCAGTGAAAATACATTTTTCACTTCTGTCATCAAGCTTCTTCCTTAATTCGGAAGGTATGTGTGCATATGCTATGCATCCAAATGTCCTTAGATGAGCTACATTGAGCTTTGTTCCACTCCATGCTTCCTGGGGAACTTTCATCTGTAGGCTGGTGGTTGGTGATCAGTTCAAAAGATAAACTGAGCATGCTACCGCTTCAACCCAAAAAATATTTGACAAGTATTTTTCTTTAAGAAGTGTTCTTGCCATATTCATGATGGTCTGATTTTTTCTTTCAGCCACTCCATTCTACCGAGGAGTATACCTTGTTGTTTCTTGCATGATGATGCCTTGAGATTTGCAGAAATTTGCAAATTCTCTTGAGTTGTATTCTCCTCCTCCATCTGATCTGAGTACTTTGAGAAATTTGCCACTCTATTTTTCAGCTTGTGCTTTGAATTCTTTGAATTTTGTAAATGTTTCAGACTTGTGTCTGAGGAAATAGATCCAAATTTTCCTGCTGAAATCATCAATAAACGTTAGAAAGTAAAAACTACCACCTATTGACTCTGTTTGCATAGGTCCACATAGGTCAGTGTGAACTAATTCAAGATGTTGTCTGGCTTGATTGGAAGACTGTGGAAAACTAGTTCTCTTGTGTTTTCCAAGTATGCAAGACTCACATGGGGGAATTTGCACTTTAAAGATAGGTAGACCTTTGACCATGGAGTTTTTTTGAAGAAGACTTATACTATGAAATGGTAGATGTCCAAATCTGGTATGCCAAACCATTGTTTCATTCAGGGTTGATGCACTCTGTGCATAAGGTTGACTCAGATTTGCAGTTCTGAGGGTAAGGGGAAACAACCTATTTGGAGTCATATAGATTTCAGAAATCAATTTCCTGTTGGGTTTTCTATCATAGATTTTGCAAGATGCTCCCTCAAAAAGTACCTTATATCCTTTTTCAATGAGCTTTCCTACACTCAACAAGTTATGTTTCAAGTCTGGAACATGATAGACATTACATATGTCTTTCTTTACATTCTGTTTAGTAAGAATAGGAACAGTTCCTTTTCCTTGAACTTTTACTAAATGATCATTTCCAAGTGTAATATCAAATGACATTGATGAATCAAGGCATGAAAGTAATTCTTTGTTACCTGTCATGTGATTGTTGCATCCACTGTCCAGCAACCAAAGATCTTTAGGTTGTTCTTCAGTCTAGTGGCATGAGAGAAACATACCTCTTGAGGTGTCTCCCATATGATTTGACACATTTTCTCTTCCTGAGAGCTGATCTACCTACTTCTTCCTGCATTCAAATTCATAGTGCCCATACTTTTTGCAGAAATAGCATTGTATGCTAGTTTTGTCATTAGACCTTCTCCCTCTGCCTCTTTGAGGCTGAAAATTCTGATGTTGATATTGTGGCTGATGTCTTTGACCTTGGAAATTCTGATTGAGATATTGTGGTCTGTTCCCTCCACTGGTATGAGGGTTACCTTGATTGTTCCCTCTTCCTCTACTTTTTCCTCTACCTTTCCCTCTTCTGAATGAGAATTGAGTTTGGAAGGCATTGGAGATTGACTCATCTGTGAGATGTAGTCTGGTCTCATGTGTCACCAGAGAACCAATTAACTCATCTGTTGAAAATATTGACAGATCCTTGGATTCAAGGATGGCTATGACAACCATTTCAAATTTCTTGGGAAGACTTCTGAGAATTTTCTCAACTATTCGTTGATCAGTGATGGTTTCACCAATCAGTCTGATTTGGTTCACGACTCCCATGACTCTGGTCATGAACTAATCCACAGTTTCAGAATCTGTCATCCTGAGAGTCTTGAATTGCATCCACAAGGACTGCAGTTTAACTATTTTTACCCTGTCATTTCCTTGGTAGGACGTTTTGAGGATGTCCCAGGCCTGTTTGGAAGTACCAGCGCATGTGATTTTCGAGAAAATTGAATCATCGACTAAATTCTGTATCCAGAATTTCTCTTTGTTTTCTTTGGTCCTCAGAGTTGCCTGAGCAATTCTCTGCGCATTTGTCATGGCAGTGAGGGCGGCGGGATCTGGTTCCACATATCCAAGATCCACGGTTTCCCAACACTCTTGTGCTTGCAGAAATGACTTCATTCGAAGAGACCAGAACTCATAGTTCTTTCCCAGAAGTATCAGACCTTGAGTTGGTCCTAGGTTGCTAGTTGATGCCATTTCAAAAAAAAATTTAGAAAAAATAGAGGGAAAAATTTGTATTTACCTCCGATCTCAGAAATGTCGATTTGCCAATAGCCGATGGGAGCTTATCGGGCTTGAATTGGCCCTTTTGTCTCCTTGCAATGTGACCACATGTTTTACTTTTTAAAATGCTACGGGCTTTTCCCGTTGTTTTCCTTTCAAAATGACGAAACGTGAGAATTCACCTTTGGAATTTTCAACGGTCTAGATCGTGCAGTGATATGACGGTCCAGATCTTATCGAGATATCTCGAATCGGGATTTCGCGAGTTCTTATGTCGAGGTTTTCTGACTCCTCGATTCCCCGATCTCCGATTTTCCGATGGCGCTGTCCTGTCGGGACTTTTCCTGATGTCTTCGATCTACGACATGCGTCCTCCTATGATGGACATACCTGATCTCTTCTCGCAAAGTCGAGACTTCAAATGCACCGAACGTCTCGTCGTTAGGATCCGCTATTTTCCGAATCCCAAAATGCCGATGAAATCTTCTTTCGAGAAATTTTTCGAAAGCCTCGATCTCTGCCACACGTTCGAGAGTGATGGACGGCCCTGATTCCTCCTCGGGATATCGCGGTTAGCGATGCTCTAAATTTATTTCAACTTGAAACTCCGAATGTCGATACGCTGACGGCACTCCTGATGTTCGCCACGTGTCCAGTAGATATGGACGGCTGAGATCTGATCTCGATTTCGCGTATCGCAATTTCATGAGTTGCGATGTCAAGTTTCTTTGACAACTTGAAACCACAAATTTCGAAATGCCGACGGGCGCTGCGATGTTTGCCACGTGTCCAAGAGAGATGAACGGCTAAGATCTGATCGCAATTTTGCGTATCGCAATTTCACGAGTTGCGATGTCAAGTTTCTTTGGCAGCTTGAAACCCCTAATGTCGATATGTCGATGGCGCGTTGATCTACTGCCACCTGTCCTCTAAGATGGATGTCTTACAAGTCTTCTCGAGATTTCGCGATATCACGTATCAAAGTTTTTAGAGAGCAGTTTCCTTTTCTCATCCAACTCCCGATTCCCGATTTTGTGATGGAATAGGATCTCGCCACGTGTCTCCTGATGGACGGTCAAGATGACGTCGGGACTTCACAAGTCAAAAATTCTTCGGTGCGCTCCAGACGACTAACTGTTGTGCACCTTCTTGTTGATCTAACGGCTATCGGGCCTTCGCGCAAGATCTTGACGGCTGAAATGCCTTCGCCTTTTACGCGCTCTCTGTGTCCCTTCTGAACTGGTTTCCCGCTCTGGATCTGTTCACAGGATGAATCTTATGGCTGTAATGGCTGTTCCTTGCGTGTTTGACGCGATCTTTGCCGAATTTGACGGAATCTCTCCTGTGGAAGAAAAGATTCATGAATCTTTCAAAGATTTGAAAGAATTTCACGACTTCTTCGTTATTTGCTACAATCTTTGACAGATTTGAGCGATTTTCCGTAAATCTTTAAACGATTCTGCCTTCTGCGTGAATCTTTAACAATTTTGAATGTTTTCTTCGAGTTCTTTAAGTGAACTTCCATTCTGCAGCTCTTCTTCGTCAATATTTGACGATTCTTGAAACATTGTGAAGGTTTATTTAAAGTTTCTTCTTCTGCGTTCTCTTCGTCTAGGATCTTTCGAGCGTTGTACGCTCTGCAACCTCTGCAAGCTTCTTACGACGATCTTTTGAGAGTATTGCAGACAACTCTCCAAGCCTTGTGAAAAGTCTGTGTCGTGTGCTCTCAAGATCCGTGAAGCTCTGTACTGTGAGGATCGTGTTGCTCTCCGAACTGTGTGAAGAGACTTACTGTTGAAGCTCTGATACCATGATAAATTGTGAAGAAAAAGAGAAGTGCAGAGAGAAGAGAATAGAATAGTATATTGAAATGTATGAAGAAGTACAGAAGAAGTACAGAACCTAGAACCTAGTTACAATGTAAGATAGTTGAGCTATATATGCTCAAGCAAGACAAAAATAGAAAGTACAACTGTCCAGTACAGCTGGCAGTGTACGGTCATACTGTTGAGGGTACAATATATTTAACATTGTCGGGGATAAAGGGGTCGAGTACAGTCTTGTGAAGGCCAGATCACCAACACCAAAGCATTTGGAACTGGGTTCCAATGGCGGATATATAAATAAATCTTATCGTAATCCATGGATTGGAGTGCATCTGTCCTGGATTTTAGTGGATTCAATATGGAATTGGTGCAGTGACATTAGACATGGAATCCTATATAGATGGATACTTTCATGGTGACATGATTCTCATTCACCGCTTAGTTCACTCTGAGACTGGATGTTTTGCAAAGACACAATTGGAGCCTGGGGACACTAAGGATGCACTAAACCACCCTGAAGGGGGTGTGTTGAGGAGTGTCCATTGACACACTAAATAAATGTGCACTAGAACTCCTCGTTAGATGATGCACTGGAAGCCTTAAGGGGGGGCAATAGAAGCCTTGAAGATGACTCTAATACCATGTTGGATTGAGTCTTAAAAAACCATTAATATAAATAGAAAACGAGAAAATAACATGTCATATCGTACAACCCTGCCAAACATAAATGGGGTTATGATATATGTTTAAGTAGAAAATATCCATATTTAAATAGGAAAGAGATCTCAAGCATGTCCATTTCCAAATATATACGAGAAAAACCTTGAACCAAATAATTGTAACTTCAAAGTGTGTTGCGACCACCCATTAAGTCCAAACATTTGTGCATTCTTTAAAAATATCATTTTCACATGTATGTAGAGACTTACATGCACAAAGAAAAATATTATGATATGGTCAATAAATGCAATGTTTTAAAATTGATTTAAGAAGTAATATCAAAATTTCAATTTGAGTATTCTTGAATCTATTATAGTGGGCCAAGGAGGCCACCTAGGGAATGCCCACCTAGGGCGCATAAGTTAATCAACTAGGCACAACACTTATTCACCTTTTGATTATGAATTAAATATATGTAAAATAAATGGTTCCCTTGGTATATAAGGTGAATCGAGACTAAAATAAATCATCCTTACCTTTCTTTTGAAGCTATGTTTCTTGGTTGTTTTCTTTTCGGAGTTTGCGTTTTACATTCACGGAAATTTCATTTTTAGGGTTTCTGAAGAATAACCAGTGCACCTTCCTTCATAGATTCCTCATGGTGACTCTGTTTTCCATGCTTCCACCTCGGAGAGAAACCTTATCTCATTATCTAGACACTCTCTTAGGGAGAAAATCATTTCCTTTGAGTTTTCTGAGGCAAAAGGGAGGGTGCACCAACTGAGGTTTGCGCCCTTGCTGGTTTCTTCTTTGAGGGAATGAAGTGAGTGCATCCTCATCCATGGATGCACTGGGCATCTCCCACTAATCCCCGGAGGTCACTCTGAGATCTCCAAAACCTCTTGGCCACTCTCGGGTCACTCCGGTTTGGATCCCCATTTTCTTGGTCACCCAAACTAATGGTGTGCCCCTGTTCAGATTTGCGCCCCTGAGGTGAGTTTTTGGTCATAAGTCGAGCTATGTCTTGCGTGGTCACCTTATCCTGTAGATCACCTTCTTGGGCAGATCAATTGGTATCAGAGCCTCAAGATCCATGGAAAAGCTTCCGATCTTGAAGATTGAGCAATTTGTTTTTTTTGGGGGGGGTGGTTTCATGAAATAATCGAGATTTTGCCCATTCTAGGGTTTCCATTTTATGAAAGAAGATCCACAGATATCATAAGCTCCAAGGGAATCCACATCTCCATTTCTACAGAGAGGATCTCCACAGATCTAAAACAATACAGATCTCTCCCTCTAGACTAGTTAAAGCTCTGTTGCCTCAGGGTTTTGATTCCTCTATTCTCAAAACAAATTCCTCTATTTAGCATTGCAACCAAGGGGTGAATTTTATCTTCATATGGCCTCACAATTCCTCCATGCAAAGATCCTTTGGCAGTTGAATCAGATTCCAACACATCAAATCCCGTCCAAGATCTTGCCTCCATCCTCAATGAGCTGCTCAAAATGCAATAACAAAACAATCCAAATCCATTCTGGTTGGACACTCGAATCCAACTACCCAAGTTTGTTGGGAAAATGAATGGTGAAATGGTGTATTCTTTGATACGTAGCCTATCCACCTATTTCAATACATGTCTAGGCCTTACCGAGGAAAGAAAACTCCAGATTGTTTCCTTACAATTAGAAGGACTGGCACAAACTTGGTGTGATATAGAGAAAGAGAAGACCACATTTGTGATAGATATTGGGGATGCTCCATAATCCTCTACTTCACAACCCATCAAAACCTGGGCTCGACTTTATGAAGCTTTGAGAAATCGCTTCTACCCACCTAGGTATGTGCAATCCTTATGGATCAAACGACACCAAATTCAACAACTCCCTTCACAAGGAGTGCAAGGCTACATAGAGTTATTTTGCAAGATGTACCTATTACTTCATCTTCCATATTCGGAAGAGGCAATGATATTAAAATTTGTGGCTGGTTTATTAATTCAATTATGTCGAGAAGTAGAGTTGTTTGAAAATCTAACTTTAGATAAAACATTTTAGAGATCTTTTCCTATAGAAAGGAAAGTCACTCCTAGAGGTCGTATTCTTAAGTCCCTTCCTTACACCAACCCACGACCTCTAAACCATCCAACTCCCATCCCTCAACCCGCTTTCCACCTCCTCGAACTCAAAACCCCACACCCAATACAACTACAAGGGAACCCTGGTGCTCATTCCACAAAAATACTTCACACAATTCATCAAATTGTCGAATCTTCCAAAATCAAAAAACCAACAAAACTCTACTCACTGAGCTCATTGTTCCTTCCCAAGTAGAATATACCAAAGAAGTTCCTCTGGAAAATCCCACAGAGGTATATCCCTCATTGATTCTAATGACCGAGGAAGATTTAAATGCATCCACCCAACCCCTCTTCACCCATAACTGCCAAATCAAAAACACCTTTTCTATACTGATTGTGGAAAATGGAAGCCAGAAAAAATTGGTGTCTCAAGCCCTTGTCAACTAACTTAATCTTGTCACCACTCCACATCCTCAACCATATCAACTCGGATGGGTCCAAAAGTATGGCCCTCGCCTCCTAGTTTCCAAGCGTTGTCTTGCCACTTTCTCCATAGGTGAATTCAAAGATACTATCCTCTGTGACATCTCCCCCTTGGATTGTGTGGATTTTCTGCTTGGTATCCCATACCATACCCAAAGAAATGCTATCTATCTAGTCAAATCCCACCAGTACAAAATTACCAAAGAAGGCCACACTTATATCTGAAATGCAACAAAACCCAAACCCCCATCTACCAAAGAAAAAATCCCACATATACACTTAAACCAATGTGTCTCTCTCTATTTGGTGCACCCAATAACACCAAACAATACAACACACCCTATTCCTAAAACTATGACTCCCCTCCTCCATGAGTTCGCAGAGGTATTTCAACCTCCGGAGGGACTTCCCCCCTCCCACCACATTAACCATTCCATTCATCTCATCCCCGGATCTACCTTACCTAACACCCCTACTTACCAGTTGGCCCCAACAGAAACATAGGAAATGGAAAGAAAACTGACCGACCTCATCAACTTTGGCCACATCCAACCTTCATCTTCTCCCTGTGCTTCTGCCACCTTTGTCATCCCTAAATGAGATACCTCATAAATGCGCCTTGTCACTGATTACCGAGCCTTGAACAAGGCCACAATAAAAATCCGTTACCCCCTTCCCCAAATTAAGTAACTACTCAACACCCTCCAAGGAGCTAAGTGGTTTACTAAATTGGATTTGACAACCGACTACTATCAAGTTTGAATGAACCCATATGATGTTTGGAAAACAACGTTCAAGATCAAATTTGGTCTTTTTGAGTGGAAAGTCATGCCTTTCAGTCTCACCAATGCCCCAACCACTTTCATGAGGCTCATCAATGACATATTCAGAGCACATTTGGTTCGATTTGTGGTCATCTACTTAGATGACATTCTTATCTTCAGTCGGAAATGGGACACTCACATGCAACATGTCCGACAAGTTCTCCAAATTCTCCAAGAACACAAGTTGCAAGTCAAAGAGAATAAATCATATTTTGGTCAAACTTCAGTCCCCTATATTGGCTTTGTGATCAGCTCAGAGGGTATTCAACTAGATCTAGCTTGCATCTAAGCATTGAAACAATGGCCTCTACCTTCTTCAGCTAAGGAGTTGAAAATATTTTTGGGTGGCATCAATTTCTATCATAAGTTCATTCCCTCTTTTTCAAATCTTTCTCAACCTTTTCATTAGCTCTCAAATACTTCTTCTACATTCATCTGGACCAAATAAGAAACTACTCACTTTGCTCAGCTCAAAGACGTCATCTGCTCATCCCCTATTTTACATCGGCCAGACCTCTCCCAACCCTTTGAGATTGAGTCTGATGCCTCACAATATGCTATTGGTGTTGTACTTAAATAGGGATGACACTACATTGCTTACCACTTTGAAATCCTGTCCGAGGCAAAGAAAAATTATAGTACCTATGACAAGGAATTTTATTGTTTTGTGCAAGCACTCAAACAATGGAGGTATTATTTGTTGGGTAAAGAAACCATTCTGCATACTGACCACCTACCTTTGATTTTCATCAACTCTTAATCGAAGATTCAGGAACAAATGCACCTTAAACGTGCCTCCTACATTCAACAATTTTACTTAGTCATCAAATACAAGAAAGGCACTTCTAATAAAATGGTTGATTTGCTAATTCGACCTCCCACTCTAGTTCTTTCCATTCTAGAAGTACATTGTGCTACTTATGACACATGGAAATATCAATATGCTACTGACACTAACTTTCAAGATATTTGGGAAGCTTTGCAAAGCCCCATAATGATCGATCAGACCCCCTTCCTAAACTACACTATTCAGGATGGGTGGCTATATAAGTTGAATTTGCTATGCATTCCACACTCAGAAGACCGCCTCTTTCTCATCAGGGAATCACATTCTTGAGCTTATGGGGGCCACTTCGGGACCACAAAGACCACCCAACATCTGCAACGCCATTTTCATTGGCTTTCCATGCAGCCTCAATTTGAAAAATTTATTAGAGCTTGTGCCTTATGCTCACAATCCAAGCCATCCAACCGGAATCATGAGTTGTATCAATCACTGTCGCTTCCTTCTCGACCTTAGGAGTCAATCTCAATGGACTTCCTAAGTGGACTTCCAACAACCCAAAAGAAACATGATGCAATCTAGGTAGTGGTATGTCGCTTCAGCAAAATGGAACTTTTTATCCCATGCACAAAGACTACTAAAGTAGCGCAAACAATGGAACTCTATTTCCATCATGTCTAGCCCCATTTTGGCCTCCCAAGAAGTATCATCTCAGACAGATATTCTCGCTTCCTCAGTACATTTTGGAAGACCATATGGGTGGTATTGGGGTGGTACCTCAAGTTTTCTACTGCATTCCATCCTCAAATGGATGGCCAAACAGAGGTTTTCAACAGAGTCTTGGTGCATGCTCTCTGAACTCACTTTGGGCATAGCAAATAATGGGACAATTACTTACACATTCTCCAGCATAGCTACAACAAGGCAACACATTATTCTACATGTTTTTCACCTTTTGAAGTAAGATTGGGCTTCCAACCAACATCTCCAACCGAGCTTCCACTCACTTGGTCTCCTCAAGGTACCTTCCATCAACAACAGGAACAAATGTCATCTCAACGATTTGTCCAACAAATTGCACAACGCCATAGTGCATTTACATAAACACTCAAAGAAACCCAAGATCATGCCAAGTAGCGCCATGAAAAACAAAGAACCTTCATGGCCTTTTAACCAGGGGATCAAGTCTGGTTACACTTGGATCAGAAGCACTTCAAAGGCCACCATCACAAGCTTTTTCAAATTAGATATGGTCCGTATACAATACTCTACAAGATTGGAGAAAATGCATATAGGTTGGATCTGCCACCACAACTAGGAATCCACGATGTCATTAATGTAAATCACTTAATGTTGTTTGAGCCTTCCCTCTTGGAAGGATCAATCACCATCACTCATCCAGTGGATAACATTCCTGATTTCCAAGTCCCATTGGCCAAAAACACTATAATGGACACTCGAAGTCGCTCTACAAGACACCAAACTTACACTTCATATCTGGTAACCCGCCAAGGCCAAACTCCAGCTTAGGAAAAGTGGATCACAACTGATGTATTGCCCAACAAGTTTCTGCATCTTCTCATGGAATATAGGATGCTTCCATATCTAAACATGGAGGAATTGGGCCAAGGAGGCCACCTAGGAGAATGCCCATCTAGGGCGCACAAGTCAATCACCTATGCGCAACACTTCTTCACCGTTTGATGATGAATTAAATATATGTAAAATAAATAGTTCCCTTGGTATATAAGGTGAAGCAGGACTAAAATAAAACATCCTTACCTTTCTTCTGAAGCTATGTGTCTTGGTTGTTTTCTTTTCTGAGTTTGCATTTTACATTCACAACAATTTTATTTTTAGGGTTTTTGATGAATAACTAGTGTGCCTTCCTTCATGGATGCCTCATGGTGACTCTATTTTCCATGTTTCCACCTTTGAGAGAAATCTTATCTCATTAACTAGCCACTCTCTCAGGGAGCAAATAATTTCCTTCAAGTTTTCTGAGGCAAAAGGGAGGGCCCACCAACTGGGGTTTGCACCCTTGTTGGTTTCTTCTTTGTGGGAATGAAGTGAGTGCGCCCTCTTCCATGGATTCACTGGGCTTCTCCCTCTAATCCCCGGAGGTCACTTTGAGATCGCCAAAACCTATTTTCCACTCTTGGGTCACCTTGGTTTGGATCCGCATTTGCTTGGTCACCCAAAATGATGGTGCACCCCTGTTCAGATTTGCGCCCCTGAGGAGAGTTTTTGGTCAGAAGCCAAATCATGGCTCGCGTGGTCACCTTCTTGGACAGATCATACAGTGAGAGGCAATTTTTATAATTTATATGGCTAATATGTATTATGTATCGAAAATATGATTAATATAAAAAATACCAAATATATATAACTAAAATTATATATATATATATATATATATATATATATATATATATATATATATATATATATATATATATATTAAATTT
>ML785274.1:314440-328526 GCA_009831015.1 Picea engelmannii
CCGGATGAGCCATGATCCGTTTTCAGAGTTCTATTAGTCATTTTTGGGGTTTTTATGTGTTCTGATCTCAATGGTACAGTTTGTTTTTCCATTGGAGTTGATCAGCATCTTGTAAAAGAACTTTTGACTAATTAATTCCAGAGAGCCAAGTCCATTATGGAGGCTCAAGGAGATGTAGCCCGGAGGGGGGTGAACTCCTTTATCATCTTGTTCTTGTTGTGCGTTTGATGGTTTATTTGCTGCAAGTATTGTTGATGTGTATGTGTTTAAAGTACATATATAACCATCTAAAGAAACATTTGCTCACACATAAGCATTTACAAGAAGATACATGAACTTAACACATAAGTTTATTTTGCATATTTATACACATGAAGCAAGGTCCTGTAAAGTTTATTTTAATGAAGTAGGGGTGCTTGCATAGCATAACAAGTCATCCTTCTATTTTCAGATCACACAAGTTCACCTGGCAGAGTATTGGCTCCAGGGGTTTTTGATGTCTACCAAGTCAGTCAAGAGGCGAGTAGCACCCTTGGAGCACGTGGTGTGTCCTGAAGGGCACGTTGCCCAAGAAAAATGGAAAGAGGCAAGTGGCACCCTTGGAGCATGTGGTGCGTCCTAAAGGGCACACCACACAAGAAAAATGGAAAGAGGCGAGTGACGCCCTTGGAGAACGTAGTGCGTCCTAAAGGGCACGTCATGCATGGGAAACAAATGAGGTGAGTGGCACCCTTGGAGCACCTAGTGCCTCCTGAAAGGCACATCGAGTTGATAATGATAAATGAACGAACCTAGATGGCCTTAGGACGAATAACGTGATAAGAATTTTTTGAAACAATTTTCCCTAATAAAATGTGGCCCAACATAAAAATTAAAGTCTAGGTCTAAATTATACTGGTGGGAGAATTTGTCTATCCTTTTAAATATATATATATATATATATATATATATATAAAATAAATAATGATGATAATCTTCATTAATCTTGTAACAAGAAGGGAGTAAGCAATTTAATTGATTCATAAAAATCTGTTGGGATAAAAATTAAAACGGGGGAAATAATTGTTTTATTTTATTATGATAATTTAAAAATTTTATTTTAAAAGGGAAAAGGGAAAAAAAATGTGTTAATTTCTACACCTGCCAAATTGAGTTCTAAATGAAAATGGGAAAGAGGGAATTCTAAAATAATTAGGAAACTAGGAAAAGAGGGAAACATAAAGAGAAAAGGGAAACACAAGGGAAAAAGCAGAAAGTCAAACTTAGTAAGGCATCTACCATTTAAAATTGAACTAGAAAATTAATAATGGGGAAAGTCATTAAAACCTGTAAGGGAATTTGGGGACACCTAGGAGCGATTCTAGGAGTGACTCTAGGTGGGTGAGGGAAATAAGGGTAATTAATTAATTAAAGAAATTAGTTTTTGGAGGAATGAAGGGGTTTGGTGACACATGTACGAGGAAGAATGTTTTTGAATTAATTTATTAAACTTTAAATAAAATGGGATTTTGGGAAAGTAAGGGAGTTGAACAATCTATATAATGAAGGGAGGAGACGGATGATAAAACTCTTTGGTTGGGTAACATTACGCTACAAAAATCTATTCTTGATTGACTTGGCTTGTGGGAGTTGGAATACCCAGCTCGGTGAGGAGTGGTAGCTCGGACTTGCGAGGTGAACTAAGAGCTAGCTGAATTTGAGGATATTGTGCGTGGCCCCTTTGCGGCTTGGGGGGATAAGGGGGAAGAAGACTACCCCTAGCATTGGCTGGGAGGTACCGGTGAAGTCTCATCGATCGACAAGAGGGAGTTGCACGAAGTTCGTGGGACATCAACTCAGAGCTGGCGATCAGGCAACAATACACTTTCTTTATTTTGCATGGTAGGTTGTAGTTGGA
This sequence comes from Picea engelmannii, assembly GCA_009831015.1. Taxonomy (NCBI): domain Eukaryota; kingdom Viridiplantae; phylum Streptophyta; class Pinopsida; order Pinales; family Pinaceae; genus Picea; species Picea engelmannii. The sequence goes on from ML785274.1 coordinate 316,338, forward strand.
TTTATGCTTTGGATCTGCATGTTTAATTTGGGTAAGTAAATTGATTGTCTTAGCATTCTAGGTGAGAACTGAATTTTTCCCTAGAATATAGCTCGATGATTGATTGACTCCCATGGCCTTCGATTCCTAGCATGCCTTGACCACCCTGTGGTGTATTGATTTGTGAAGGTTGTGGTTGCTTTTGCCTTTCGTCCCTATCTCATCAGTCCTCACCTGAGCAGTCGGACAAGAGCCTGATCTACAGTCATCGCTTCGGCGTTAATAGAACTATGGATCTCAATGCCATGCTTTTCTATGCATGGATGATGAGTTAAGGCTGATCCTGTCATCTGTCTACCTCCGTTATTTTCCTCAGCTGGTTGATTTCATTGCACCCTCTTGCGATTGACATGACCTATTCATTGTTGACATGAAATATGCATTTTTTTTTTATATAATCGACTTCTAGGTTTTCTTTGATTTGTCATTTCTGGTATTATTGGGACGATCTCTCTTCATTTCCAAAATACTTGTGCCATGGTATAATCTCTGGGACTAATGTGAATGCCTCTATGGTGGCTTATGTATTACCGAGTGACTCAACGTTGTGGAAGACTTGTCCCTTTAAGAGATTGTTACGTTTCTCATTTTATTCAATGAATTGTTGTGTTCAATTTTATTCTAAAAATCACTATTGGATTGTTCCCTTCACGCAATGGAAGCCCCTTGACTGAAAATGGAACATTTTTCGACGTTTGTGCCTTGTTCTGCATTTTGTTTTCTCAGTAATACTACCTAGAGGGCGAATGCATCCATGCGCTTTTATTTTTTTTGGCTGCCTACGATTTAGCCATTATAAAGTGTTGAAGGAGAATAGACTTAATTTCAGAGCTTATCATTGGTTGTAGGAAGTCCATGTTAATTCAATTTAAATAGAGTGGGTTCTCTTAAATCTGTTTGTGGTATTTAGAAAAGGATGATTAAATTTTGTTAAGGATCTCGAACCCTAACTATGTAATTGTTGTATATACCTTTAGCTCTGCGATTTGTAAACTATGTAATTGTTGTATATACCTTTAGCTCCATGATTTGTAAACTATGTACTTACTGTATGTACCACTACCTCTGTGATTGTAAACTATGTAATTGATTTATATACCTTTACCTCTGCGAATTGTAAACAATGTAATTGTTGTGACACCATACCCTGACGATTGTAACCATATAACTTTTGTGAAAACTGTGTCCCTTGCCCATGAATTTTACCCCAGACCGTTTAACCTACCTGTGCATTCGACTCATATATTCTCGTCTATGGTGAGTAATGTACCATGTCTTCCTTATTTGGAAATCCAAGTACAACTGTTGGAAGTGACATTTTTATTGATGGAAGTGCAACTATATTTACCTTCCCTTTGACAATGTTTTTATTTTATCTAACAACGCTATTATAGGTTGCATGGCAGCAACCTTTTAATCACTCACAGAGATTGTTGTGTGACCGCATTTTGAGTATTAATTGTGTAACGTTTTATCCAGCCTTTATGATATAGATTTTGCTATGTAAATTTTAAACTTGGACCAATCCCTGTGATAAGTCTACTACCATATGCCCCTGGCGTAGCCAGAATTGTCCTCGGGAGATTGTATAGAAATAAAAATATTTTTATTTAAAGATAATTTGTCAGTTTTACTTGGAAAGGGCTGTAGTTAGTTTTATTGACAACATTTAGTTGGATAGAGTAGCCTTTAATATGATTATACACTCTTTAATGAGTAGACAACCTAGTTTCACTCATACCAGACTTGTAAATATAGTTTTCTTAATAGTTAAACAGTTAGATTAGAATGTAATTATAATTACAATATTAGTATTGAGTTGATTTGCATTTAAGGTCACTTTAGATGGTACATTGACGACCATTTTTTTTTATTTAGACTTGCTCCATTGATTTGCATTAATGTTAATTTAGATGTTAATTGTAGTTTATGGTTCTAATATTAATTAAATTAGATTTGTCAATTAGATGGTAATGATGGACAATGGTAATTAGACTTGCTAAATTGGTTGTACTTAATGTATATTTGATTGTAAACTAAATGGCTAATTTATAATTTATACATGCTAGTTAGATTATAATTAATGTTCATTAGATGGTAAATTGTACAAGTTTAGACTTCATGAACGATTGGGGTGTTGGCGAAGTCACGTAACAGTTGCATTTTTCTTCTTTGAGTAGCATCATTTGGAGTCGTGTTGACTGGATGCTTGGGGTGTGGGCGTAGTCTTCTTGTCATTTGTTTTGCATCATAGCACGCTGGATTTTCTTGAATCCTTGGTCCCATTGGGATGGGTTGCACCCTGGCTATTGACGTGTTTACCATCTAGGGATGACATGATTCTTGATGAGGGGATCAAGGCATGCCCTTTTTAATAGAGGCAAATGATAACTTGGCCGAAGTCAGTGCCTTCCATGTGAGTGTCATCGAGCATTGTAAGTTGCTTCGACACATGGGTTGAACGCCTTCAGGTGTTGGGTTAGAGAACCTTGAGGTTCTAGTCTTGTTTGTCAAGTCATTGTGCCGAGATGGGGATCTTGTCCCTTATCTTGTAGGCATGATCGTGTTTACGTTGGGTGGGTAGTCTTTTCTCCTTTTTGTTCTATGCATGTTAGTCCAGTAGCCCTTGTGCCAGTGCATGGAGTCTTAGTTGCCTATTGCCTAGATTACATGCTTGTGTTCGTCGTCAGTTGCGTGGTTAATGTTTTGTTGTCGCCGCCATCTCGCCTTTAACAAAAAAAAATTTAGCACCTTCTGCTTCACTTGTAGTCGTAACGATGGGGTTGTTACATATGGAATCAGAGCCAGTTCAACCCTGCGACTATGGATCGCTAGGATTTCCACTGCAGTAAACCCGTGAGTATTAACCCTTGCGTTATTGAAAAACCTTAAATGTGTCCATGTGGCGATCGCATTTAGAGAACGCCTCAAAGTTTCGCAACGTTGTTCCATGGAAGGAGGTGCGATGCCTCCATAAGTTCCCCTCACCCTTAGAGTTGGACCCCTAAGGGGAAGAGCAAGTCCTTGGGATGGATTCGCTTATTGTAAGGGATGATGATGGTATGACAAGGCCCTTCCAGGTAATGTCAAAGGGGCCTCGATTCCCTTTGTCACTGAGATGAGTCCAGGGCACCTGTACCCCTGAGGGTCCATAATGCGCCCTAGCTAGTGTCATTAGCATCCATCAAGAAATCAATAGAGTTGAGTTCTCGAGCCCACGAGTGTCATGGATAGTTTTTCCATCAAGGAACAGTTGTAGAGAGAGGCGTCATGCTTCACGCTTCGTGATTATGACCTCCAGCATGAAGGTCTGCATGGTGGTATTTCGACTAAAGGGGAGTGCTCTTTTGTGGTGGAAGATGCTTATTCCACTTTTGAAAATGGTCGTTGACGACCTGTCATGGGAACTGTTCGAGCGACGGTTCCAAGAAAGGAATCTTTCTCAGGAATTCGTTGAGCTTCATCTCAACAAGTTTGATGCCTTGCGAAGAGGTAGCCACACGATGCCTGAGTACGAGGCCCATTTTGGAGCTATTCCAGTATGCTCCACATAAAATTACCTAGAATCTTAAGGTCAAGAAGTTCGAGTTGAGCCTTATTGTTAGAATTCATATTCTACTTTGGGTACCATGGATACTGGACCGGAGAAAGTGTTGGATGGTGGAGAGCCACATTACCAACACTACTTCCCAGAGGAGAGGGCTAGAGCTTCTCGATCAGCCGGACCGCCTACTATGGGAGTTTTGGGCAAGGCCCATCGGATTCATGTAGTGGTGAATAACCGCCAGCTAGAGCACCACTTGACTGTTGTCGAGACGTCAGGTACTGTCGTTGTCCAAACCCTTATATTTGATAGATCTTGGTGCTACCGAGAGATTCATTTCTGGTGCAGTGCTAAAAAAAAGGGGAGATTAAGGTAAAGACAGTTGAACAGGATGAGTTTATCCTTGTAAGGATGGATTCGGGAGGCAAACAGAAGGTTGGAGGAAGGGTTACAGGTTGTACCCTTAACCTGAGAGAGTTGTCACCAGGGCCAACCTGTACGTCATGATCTTAGGATCTTATGACGTCATGATTGGTATGGACTGGTTGGAATCACATGAGGCCATACTCAACTGTAGGATGAAACGATTGAGTTTGGTCGATGATGAGGGACAAAGATGTGTGATTGTAGGGTAGAACTAGGGAGTTTCCCTGAGGTTCATTTCTTCCTTGCAGCTACGGAAGAGCATACACAAGGGATGTAAGCTCTATGAGATACTTGCGTTAAATAAAAAGGGAGTAGCAGAAGGGCTAGAACACTTTCTGATGGTGAGAGATTTTGCATACATCTTTCTAGAGGAGTTACCTGGGATGTCACCAAAGAGGGAATTGGATTTTACTATAGACCTAAAACTGGGGACTGAACCGATAGCTAGAACGCCTTATCGGATGTCGACCCCGGAGTTACAGGATTTGAGAATGCAACTGAAATAATTGTTGGACCTGGGACTGATACGTCCAAGTGTGTCACTGTGGGGTGTGCCTGTTATTTGCATACAAAAGAAGGATGAGTCGTGGAGGCTCTACATTGACTACCATCAATTGAACAAGGCAACGATCAACAATCAATATCCATTGTTGAGGATTGATGATTTATTCGATCAAATGAAGGGTGCGAAGGTGTTCTCAAAGATCGAATTGCGATTAGGATACCACCAATTACAGATTAAGGACGATGATGTCCCCAAGACTAACTTTAATACGATGTTTGGACATTATGAGTTTACTGTTTTACCATTTAGACTGACGAATTCCCCAGGGGTATTCATGAGTTTGATGAATGGGGTTTTCTCCGAGTACTTGGACAAGTTCGTTTAAGTATTCATTGACAATATTTTGGTTTACTCTTGGATGACGGAGGAGAATGATGAGAAATTGTGCTTGGTACTACAGTGTTTGCGAGAGCACAATTTGTATGGGAAGTTTTCCAAATGCTCATTCTATCAATCAAGGATTCACTACTTTGGGCATGTCATCTCGGGCAAAGGTATCGTGATGGATCCAACAAAGGTCGAGGATATTATGGAATGGCATGCGTTGACGAATGTCCAGAAAGTGCTTATCTTCTTAGGTTTATCAGGTTACTATCGACGGTTCGTTGAGGGATTTTTTAAGATAGAAAATCCGATCACAGAATTGCAGAAGAAAAACAAGAAGTTTGTTTGGCCCGAGAAATGTGATGAAGAATTTCAGAGGCTCAAGGAGCTATTGACAACAACACCGATACTAAAGGTCCCTGACATGGACACGGACTTCTTGGTATGCACGGATGCATCCAAGGAAGGACGAGTGATCGCTTCCATCTCGAGGAAACTGAGAAGGCATGAGGATAACTATGTGATGCACGATTTGGAGTTGTTAATCATTGTATCTGCCTTGAATGTTTGAAGACACTACCTTGTTGGATGGAAATTTGAACTAAATATAAAACACTGTGGACTACAACACATTTTTATGCAAAGCAACCTGAACGCATGAAAACGACGTTGGTCAGAATTACTTAACGAGTATGACTTCAAGATTACTTACATAAAAGGAACGATGAGTCGAGTGGCATATGCATTGATTTGGAGACCACACATCTTTTCGGTGTTGACTCTTCAGAAAAATCTATGTGATAAGATTCTAACTTTATAGCGTGACGATGGCTGGTACAAAGACATTGAGGGTTTTATCAAACAAAACACAATGATGGTACCAAAATTTGAAGGATTTACGTTTGACGACAATGTATTATTGAGGTTTAAAAATCGGTTTTTTGTACCGCCAAACGACAAGTTGAGGATGTTGATCCTAAGTGAGGCTCATGGCGCCGTATACATGGCTCACCCGGGAGTCACAAAGATGCAGGAAGACCTTAAACCCTTATTCTTCTGGAAGGGAATGAAGGCAGACATAGTAAACTATGTGGCCAGATATCTAAAATATCAACATGTAAAGGATGAACATAGACACCCAACAGGGTTACTACAGCCACACGCTATTCCTGAATCGAAATGGGAGGTTATTTCGATGGATTTCATTGTTGGATTAACACTAATGGCAAGGAGACACGACTTGATTTTTGTAGTAGTAGACACTCTGATGAAGAGTGCTCACTTTATCCCTATGCATACAACATATCAGGCACCTAACATAGCTAGAGTTTTCATCAATGATATTGTGAGGCTGCATGGCCTGCCTAAGAGGATTATATCTGATCGAGGATCGATCTTTACTGTACGATTTTGGATGAGTTTCTAAGAGGCCTTGGGAACCCAACTTAACTTCAGTATGACGTATCACCCGAAAACTGATGGGCAGACCGAATTAATGAACCAAACCTTGGAGGACATGTTGCGCATGTACGTGATGGACCAAGAAAAGCGTTGGGAAGAATTCTTGTCACTGGTGGAGTTCGCTTATAACAACAGTTACCAAAGAACCATTAATATGGCACCTTTTGAGTTTATTTACGGGAGACCATGTCAAGCGCCTTTGAGTTGGGATCGGCTTGAGGATAGGGTCCTGGTGAGACCAGAAGCAATCCAAGAAATGGAAGAGCAAATGCAAAAAATAAGACAAAGGATTAAAGAAGTGCAAGATTGGTAGAAGAGATATGTCTATGCGCATCATATCGACCATGGTTATGATGTGGCAATCAAGTATTTTTGTGGCGGAAACCACATAAGAGTTTGATCAAGTTCGAAAAAGGGGATAAACTATCTCCTACAATATTTTGGAAAAGAGAGGCTCGTGGTCTGATGACTAGCCTTGCTTGATTCTTGAGGCGTATGCATGATGTATCTCACGTCTCTGTTGATACTTTATGATTAGTGATCCTACACATGATTTGACTTGAGCACCCTACGAGTGTCATATGAGGGTACGCTCACGGCTCAGCCAATTTGCACCTTGGATCATCGCATTCGACAACTACAACGTTGAACAATGGATGAGGTCAAGGTCTAGTGGGACAATTATAGTCTGCACTCGATGACCTGAGAGGATGCATATGATATGCACCAATAGTTTCCATTTTTGTATGATAGATAGACTTATGATACTGTGATACACATTATTTTGACATTATTACTATGAAACTTCGGACGAAGTTTAGACCAATAGGGCGTGTATGTAACATCCTGATCTTGCGCATTGAGTGAACTTATTCCTTGAGGACACCTGCTCGCAAGTGATCCGGATTATTATGCTATTAAAACATTGATTTTGATTATGAGGCCTTATGGATTAACGACATGTTGTTTTACTGCATTGACATAGACATGTGCTATTGATTTAGTTTTACCGAGTGTGCAGGCTTATGGACCTCGAGGATGCAGAGGCATCGATGGAACCCCTTGGACTCTGGATCGAGTCGGGGAGTGAACCATTGGGATTTGATTGTTTTATATGTGATATTAGTGCAACTAATTAGATGATATGATTATGTATATGTTGCTAACATGATTCCTTGATGATTCAGGTTGACGATAGCTTGCCAACGAGACTTAAATGTGGAGTAGAGAGGTCACGTATGACCACCAAAGATGTTGAGGGAGAGGTGTGGACAGAAGCCCTGCCACAGCCTACTAGCACTCTCGTCATGGCTCAAACTGTAGGTTAACGTTTACCTAGTTTGAGAGGACAGATGATGCCATGAGGGTAGACTATGATAGTCACTCACGATGATTCTAAGGGGCGTGTAATAAGGTGAGGGCCTTATTCCTTACAGGCCCTTATTCTCCCACAAGTTCACTTGGCAGAGTATTGACTCCAGGGGTTTTTGATGTCTACAAAGTCAGTCAAGAGGTGAGTGGCACCCTTGGAGCATGTGGTGCATCTTGAAGGGCACGTTGCATAAGAAAAATGGAAAGAGGCAAGTGGCACCCTTGGAGCATGTGGTGCGTATTGAAGGACACGTCGTGCAAGAAAAATGGAAAGAGACGATTGACAGCCTTGGAGCACGTAGTGTGTCCTGAAGGGCACGTCCCGAATGGGGAATAGATGAGGCGAGTGACACCCTTGCAACACCTAGTGACTCCTGAAGGGCACATCACGTTGATAATGATAAATGAATGAAACTAGATGGGCCTTAAGATGAATACCATGATAATATTTTTTTAAATCAATTTTCCCTAACAAAATGTCGCCCATCTCAAAAATTAAAGTCTAGGTCTAAATTATAATCGTGGGAGAATTTATCTATCCTTTTAAATAGATATATATACATATAAATAAAAATAAAACAAATAATGATGATAATATTCATTAATCTTGTAACAAGAAGCGAGTAAGCAGTTTAATTGATTCATAAAAATCTGTTGGGATAAATATTATAAAGGGGGAAATAATTGTTTTATTATATTATGATAATTTAAAAATTTTATTTAAAAAGGGAAAAGGGAAAAAAAGAAGTTAATTTCTACATGTGCCAAATTGAGTTCTAAATGAAAAGGGGAAAGAGGGAATTCTAAAATAGTTAGGAAACTAGGAAAAGAGGGAAACATAAAGAGAAAATGGAAACACAAGGGAAAAAGAAGAAACTCAAACTTAGTAAGGTATCTACCATTTAAGAAATTTCTAATTTAAAACTGAACTAGTAAATTAATAATGGGGAAAGTCATTAAAACCTTTAAGGGAATTTGGGGACACCTAGGAGCGATTCTAGGAGTGACTCTAGGTGGGTGAGGGAAATAAGGGTAATTAATTAATTAAAGAAATTGTTTTTTGGAGGAATGAAGTGGATGGGTGACACATGTATGGGGAGGAGTGCTTTTGAATTAATTTATTAAACTTTAAATAAAATGGGATTTTGGGAAAGTAAGGGACTTGGAAACTCTATAAAATGGAGGGAGGAGAAGGATGATAAAACTCTTTGGTTGGGTAACGTTACGCTACAAAAATCTATTCTTTACTAACTTAGCTTGTGGGATTTTGGATACCCATCTCGATGAGGAGTGGTAGCTCAGTCTTGCGAGGCGAGCTGGGAGCTAGCTGTATCTCTCGATAGTGTGCATGGCCCCTTTATGGCTCGGGGGGATAAGGGGGAGGAAGAGTACCCCTAGCGTTGGCTGGGAGGTACAAGTGAAGTTTCATCGGTTTGCAAGCGGGAGTTGCACGAAGCGCGTGGGACATCAACTTATAGTGGGCGATCAGGAAACTGTACACTTTCTTTATTTTGCATGGTATATTGTAGTAGGATTTATGCTTTGGATTTTCATGTTTAAATTGGGTAAGTAAATTGATTGTCTTAGCATTGTAGTTGAGGACTGAATTTTTCCCTAGCCTATAACTCGCTGATTGATTGAATCCCATGGCCTTCGAATCCTGGCATGTCTTGACCTCCCTGTGGTGAATTGATTTGTGAAGGATGTGGTTTCTTTTGCGTTTCATCCCTAGCTCATCAGTCCTTGTCTGAGAAGTCACCCAGGAGCCTGATGTATGGTCGTTGCTTCGGCGTTAATAGACCTATGGATCTCAATGCCCTGCTTTTCTGTGTGTGGATGATGAGTGAAGGAATATCATGTCATCTATCGACCTCTGTTATTCTCTTCGAATAATTGATTTCATTGTTCCCTCTTGCGATTGACATGACCTTTGCTTTGTTGACATGAACTCTTCATTTTTTTATTATATAACAGACTTCTATGTTTTCTTAGATTGGTCTTTTCTGCAATTATTGGGACGATCTCTCTTCGTTTCCAAAATACTTATTCCTTGGTATAATCTCTATGACTAATGTGAATGCCTCTATGGTGGATTATGTATTACCGAGTGACTCAACATTGTGGAAGAGTTTTCCCTTTAAGAGATTGTTGTGTTTCTCATTTTATTCAACGAATTGTTGTGTTCAATTTTATTCTGAAAATCATTGTTGGATTGTTCCCTTCGAGCACTCGAAGGCCCTTGACTGAAAACAAAACATTTGTCTGTGTTTGTGCCTTGGTCTACATTTGTTTTTCTCATCTATACTACCTGGAGGGCGAATGCATCCATGCGCTTTTAGTTTTTTTGGTTGCCTCCGATTTGGCCATTATAAAGTGTTGAAGGAGAATAGACTTAATTTCAGAGCTTATCATTGGTTGTAGCAAGTCCATGTTAATTCAATTTAAAGAGAGTGGGTTTTCTTAAATCTTTTTGTGGTATTTAGAAAAGGATGATTAAATTTTGTTAAGGATAGCGAACCCTAACTATGTAATTGTTGTATATACCTTTAGCTCTATGATTTGTAAACTATGTAGTTGTTGTATATACCTTTAACTCTGCGATTTGTAAACTATGTAATTATAGTATGTACCATTACCTCTATGATTGTAAACTATGTAATTGTTGTATATACCTTTACCTCTGCAAATTGTAAACTATGTAACTGCTGTGACACCATACCCCGAAGATTGTAACCATATAACTACTGTGAAAACCGTGTCCCTTTCCCATGACTTTTTGCCCAGGCCGTTTAACCTACCTGGTCATTCAAATCATCTATTCCCGTCTATGGTGAGTAATGTACCACGTCTTCCTTATTTGGCAATCTGAGTACAACTGCTGGCAGTGACGATTTTATTGATGGCAGTGCAATTATATTTACCTTCTCTTTGACAACTTTTTTCTTTTATCTGATAACGTTGTTATAGGTTGCACGACAATAACCTTTTAATTACTGACAAAGATTGTTGTCTGACCGTGTTTTGAGTATTAATGGTGTAACATTTTATCCAGCCTATATGATGTATATTCTACGATGGAAATTTTATACTTGGACCAATGCTTGTGATAAGTCCACTACCATATGCCCTTGGCGTAGCCAGAATTGTCCTGGAGAGATCGTATAGAAATAAAAATATTTTTATTTAAAAATAATTTGTCAATTTTACTTGGAAAGGGATGTCGTTAGTGTTATTGAGAACATTTAGTTGGATAGAGTAGCCTTTAATATGACTAAACAGTATTTAATGAATAGACAACCTAGATTCACTCAGACGAGACTTGTAAATCTAGTTTTCTTAATGGTTAAATAGTTAGATTAGAATGTAATTATAATTACAATATTAGTATTGACTTGATTTTCATTTAAGGTCACTTTAGATGGTAAATTGATACCATTTTTTTTTATTCACACTTGCTCCATTGATTTGCATTAATGTTAATTTAGATGGTAATTGTAGTTTATGGTTCTAATATTAATTAAATTAGATTTTTCAATTAGATGGTAATGATGGACAATGGTAATTAGACTTTCTAAATTGGTTGTATTTAATATCTATTTGATTGTCAACTAAATGGCTAATTTATAATTTAGACATGCTAGTTAGAATATAATTAATGTTAATTAGATGGTAAATTGGAAAAGTTTAGACTTGATGAACGATTGGGGTGTTGATGAAGTCACGTAAAAGTTTCATTTTTCTTCTTTGAGTAATGTCATCTAGAGTCGCGTCGACCAGATGCTTGGGGTTTGGGCATAGTCTTCTTGTCGTTTGTTTCACATCCTAGCACGCTGTATTTTATTGAATCCTTGGTCTTGTTGGGATGGGTTGCGCCCCGGTTACTAACATGTCTACCATCTAGGCATGACATGATTCCTGATGAGGGGATCAGGGCATGCCCTTTTGGATAGAGGCAAAAAATAACTTGGCCAGAGTCGGTGCCTTCCGTGCGAATGTCGTCGAGCGCTGTAAGTTGCTTCGACGCATGGGTTGAACGCCTTCAGGCATTGGGTTAGCGTTCCTAGAGGTTCTAGTCTTGTTCTTCAAGTCATTGTGTCAGGATGGGGATGTTGTCCCTTAGCTTGTAGGCATGATTGTGTTTGCATCAAGTGGGTAGTCATTTCTCCTTTTTGTTCTACACATGTTAGCCCAGTAGCCCTTGTGCCAGTGTGTGGAGTCTTAGTTTTTTGTTTCCTAGACTACATGCTTACATTCGTCGTCAGTTGTGTGGTTAAGTTGTTTTTGTCATCCACATCTCACCTTTAACAAAAATAGATTTTAACATATTCTACTTCGCTTGTAGTCGTAATGATGGGGTTGTTACACTCCTATCAACTACTTTACCTTAGCAATTAAAGTGGAAGTTGTACCAACTTAGGCTCTAGGTAAAACAACATTCTAACAAGGGTCTAATAATAAC
>ML785275.1:0-71448 GCA_009831015.1 Picea engelmannii
AGAGTTTCAAACAGGGTCGGAGGACATGATGACATCAACAACCATGTATAGTGCCATGTTTCATGCCATGTCCTTATTCCACGCCAGCATGGTGTTCCCGTGAAGATTTGTGAATTGGAGCATGGTTGAATCTCTATCGTTAATTAGAAAATATCAATGATTGAGATAAGTAACTAGACTGGGTTGTTAAAAGTGGCAGTGATAAGGTGGCTTGGTGGGCCAGTGGGTCGGTGGCCCAGTGGTTGGGACACAAAGCATAGACGAGGTTCTAGTGGGGCCGATGCCCCAGTGGCCCGGTAGGTTGATGACTCGATGACGAATTGTTAACCTGTGTGTTATCACATGAAGTTGTCTAGGGCCGTAGGTGTGTGTCGAATATACTCGAGTCTATATCCTTGCCCTGTTTTTCCCTCTTTCGCATGCCATGTCTTTTAATTTTTCCCTTTCAGTCGGCAAAGTCATTTTTTTTGTTTTCCCCTTTCTGTTTGAGCACTCATCTCCTTTTCCTCTGTCATTGGTCCTTTTGTTTTCCCGAGCTCTCCACTAGTCGCCCAAGTCTTTGCTTACACAGGCCGCATCCATGAACACAAGCACAACTTTCTTAGTAGTCTGTTTTGGGATTGAAGCATAACCAGAAGGCAGTTTTAATCTTTCAGCGGCGGAGATTCAAGGAACAGTCCATATCAGCGGCTCATGGGAGTTCGAGAGTGAAAACGTGCATGAAGTATAGTGTCACAGTAAAAGGCCCTGAAGCGAATATGAACCGTTGATCTTAAAGGGGACAGGTGGAAGTCGATTCAAGTCTTCGGGGAAATGAGCTCAAGAAGATTTGAAATGAGAAGTGCTTAGAAATCCCAAAGGCCCGAAGCCCAAAGTCCCAAAGAGCCGAAGCTGCCGAGGTGGCCGAGGACCCGAAGTCCCAAAGGCACGAAATGGATCTGATTCGTTGATCAGCAAGAGCCACTTGTCGTTAGATCCACAACTCCGGGTAAAAGCGTATATAGGAGTAAGCGAGATTTGAGTTTTGGTTTCCCGAAGCCCAGAGACCTGAAGTGGATCTCGGTTGTCCAAATCCAGAATGCCATGCGTCATCATATCTATCACTCCGGGAGTTTTACTTCGAGAGTTTTAAAATGAGAAAAGTGTCGAAGTCCCAAAGACCCGAAGCGTCGAAGTCTCAAAGACCCAAAGCATGTGACGCACTCTCATCAGGCATGACATGTGGCACTCTTTCCAGGTCATTCGATCATGGCCATGTCACCCTCCTTATCATGACACATCAACAGATGTGACATCATATGACGTCATCCAGACCATCCAGTGGCGGGAACACGCGACAGAGATCCGTGAGCTTCGTGGGAGAGGTAAGTTTGAAAATTGATATTCCCGAAGCCTGGAGTCTCGAAGGGAGTTTAGCCATCAATCTCTGGAGGCCACGCATTGTTAGATCCTTAGCTCGGGAGGATTTTCCAGGAGGAAAATTTAAGTTTTGTTTTTCTCGGAGTCTAGAGACCCAAATAGATTATAGACGTCTGATTCTAGAAAGCCACGCGTCACCAGATCTAGAACCCCGGGTAAAAGCATAGAAGGCAAGCGAGGTTTGATATTTGATTTTCTCGGAGCCCGAAGACTTGAAGGAGATCTCGGTCGTTGATCGAGAAGGGAGAAAAAGGGTTGTCGATCTAGTTGAAGGGGTCAAAGTCCCAAAGTAGGAGCAAAGTCATTGATTCAAGAGGACACGCATCAATAGATCACTAGCTCCGGGTAAAAGTGTTGAAGGCAAGCAAGGTTTGAGATTTGATTTTCCCAAAGTCCGAAGCCATGAAGGGATCTCAGTCGTCGATCTCTAGAGGCCATGCATCCTCAGATCCTTAGCTTCGGAGGAATTTCCAGGAGGAAAATGAAGTTTGAATTTTTTTTTTCCTAGAGTCCGGAAACCCGAAGAGATTCTAGTTGTCGATCTCAGGGTGCCACATGTCATCATATATTTATCTCCAAGTAAAAGAGATAGAAGGCAGAGGAGGTTTAAGGTTTGAAAAGTCTGAAGCTCAAATCGCGAAGTAGGTCTCAGTCGTTGATTCGAAAAGGGAAGATCTGATCCATTGATTTGGAGGGGGAATATTTGAGCCGTTGATTGTGAAGCCTCATCCAAGATCATGATATTGACAGCCACAGTCTATTGCAGGAACGGAACATGCTCGGGCAATAATTTTCTTGAGGAGTCCTGCAATTGAAACCATGGTAAGTCAAAAGAGATACATGGCGAAGGGAGATGGATTGCGGGCCCAAAAGTGGTCTACATCCAAACCAACTTTGAGCGGCCCTGCAATCACCTGCTCATATAACATCCTATCCAAGAGTGCACGTGGCCGCCCCCTGACAATTAAGCTGCGTCGCAATCCCGTGAAAAGGTAGTTAATGAAATAAGAGTTGGTGGTTCAAACCTCAGCTCACTCCATAAATGGAAGGCATGGAAGGCCCGACTTTGGGGACTGAACCATCAACCCGTGGTACCCCTGTGGATAGATTTTCTTGCAGACCCATGTCGATCTGAGCTCACATCTGATAGAGGGATACATGCACAGTCTGATAGAATAATTATGCAAGAAAAGATTTGAATGTGGTGATCAAATCACACTCCTGAGATTCGGGCACTGATTTGAGTATAAAAGAGATCAATTTAGATTTTGTAAGTGGGAATTTTTGCCCAAACTGGGGGACTCTTTGAGATCTGTTATCACTGTATTTTCGTTGTAATCCCGAGGGCATGGATTATAAATTGTTATGTTAATGAAGATTCATTTAAGTTTTTATATCAGATCGTCTTCTTAGTTTTCATTTCCTATTTTCATTTTTGTCTAACTGTAATCTCTCTGATTTATGGATTCCTGAGGTGATGGAGGATCTATTGTCGTCATGCCCATCTTTCATGGTTCAACAAATGTTTATGTTTCTCATTCTTGTCTAAATCTAGTCTCTGTGATTTATGGATTCTTGAGACGATGGAGGATATGTTTCCGTCATGCCCATCTTTCATGGTTCAACAGACGTTTTTGTTTCTCGTTCTTGTTTGAATGTAATCTCTTTGATTTATGGATTCCTGAGGCGATGGTGGATTTGTTTCCGTCATGCCCATATTTCATGGCTCAATAGATGTCTTTGTTTCTTGTTCTTGTCTGAATGTAATCTCTCTGATTTATGGATTCCTGAGGTGATGGAGGATCTGTTATTGTCATGCCCATCTTTCATGGTTCAATAGATGTCCTATGTTTTTCTTATTGTCTGGATCATTGTAAACCCTCTGATTTTTGGATTCCCGAGGCAATAGAGGATCTGTTGTCATCTTGCCCATTTTTTATGGTTTATCATTCAAACACTTTCTACCTTTCTCCTTCCCACCACCACTTAAATACTTTGTTTGATAGGGAGCTTAAATGCCTTCATTGAGAAGATTGTTTATGACTCCATAGCCCAATGGCCCATCACTAATATGCAGTGATATCCATTGTCTTTCTTTTCCTTAAAGTCTCGCTAACTCACCCACTCACACCCTTTTAATCCACAAATATTTTGATGGGTATTGAGCTTATCCTCTTGTAGTCGGAGGGTGACTCTCAATGCTAACATTCATGGCGTCGCTGACGGGGACAGAAATGAAGATATCTTCCCTGGGAGAACGAAAAGGAATATATCCAGTTTTAGATGGTGAACTGAGGTTGGACACATTATTATGACTTCTTATCTTTCACCATGGCGACTCCACTGGTTTGAAATGGAAAATATCTTAGCTCAGAGGTATGTTTTTAGTGATTTTTCAAAAATAGTTAGTTTCCCTAATCCACTACCTGATAAAGATGAATGGGGGAGAATCCTTCCTAAATTTCGAGGAGAAGAGTGGGAAGTACCAGCTAAACATTTTCTATACTTTCATGTATTTATTCATCGACTTCATATCATGCATGAAGATGTTCAAATTAATCTTTTCAATCATTCATTAAGGGGGATTTCTCATGATTGGTTTCGATCTCTTCCCATTGCAAGCATCATCTCTTTGACAGGTTTTCATGCATCTTTCAATTCGTTTTGTAAAGATTTTTTCTCCGTTGAGTATCTTTATGAAAACTGTTGTGATGAGTTTTCTTTGCTTTATAAAGATTCTGCATGTCACAAGGACCAGATTTGTGATGAAGCATTTTTTGTGGAAGAAATAATTTTCCATGAAGATCACGAGGTGTTGAATGATATTCATGATAGAAACAACATACAAATGTCTAGCATCATATCATATGTATCTATTGTTTTAAGAGTCCATGAAGATCAACATGTCTCTTCTAAATATTCAGATGTCGAAAAGAAGAGCTTCTCCATGGTTCCTGTTTATGGTGATTGTGAATCCGATTCTGGGGAGAGCCATGAAGGAGAAAGCAAGGAGCCACATGTTTCAGCTATCTTGGCTCATAGTTTTTCCCCTTTCAATTTCTCATCCATATCTGGTTATCCACATCGGGTGTTGGATAGAAATAAATGGGATGATTATCTTCTAAGATTCAGGGGAAGTGAGCATGATGAGCCCGGTAAGCACTTATTCAATTTTCATGTATGCATTCTTGAGCATGATTTTGTTCACAAGGATTTCTTGATCAATATGTTCAAATTTTCTTTAGAGGGAGATGCTCGTGAATGGTGTCAATATCTCCCTGTTGTTAGTATCCATTGTTTGAAGGATTTTCGTGATGCTTTCACTTCATATTACGAAAAGATTTACCTGTCTCATCTTATTTTGGATAACTGTTGTGAGAAATTTGCATTCTACATCCAACATATGATAGATCCTTTCTCGTGTGATGAGTCCAGTAAAGATATGATTGAGAGAGAAAGAAAGGATAAAAATAAAAGAGTTCTACACTCACCTGCCCTTGAAGAGTATTCAGAAGAGGAAAGCATAGGCTGCCAATCTTCTTATGAAAGCAAAAGATCCTACCAAGAGCAATATGATAGAGAGAAAGATCCATACATGGATATACATGAAGAAACTTCTTTCTCTTAGCTAGTTGATGTCATCAGAGTAGACAAAGAGGAAGTGGATCAATGGCCTGCATCATCCTTTCACTCACCTGTACTTGCCACAGACATTCAGCTAAATGTGAGCAACTGTAAGATGGAGCATGATTTCTGTTACCAACCTTGTAATTTTCGTCCAATATTTTATGATCCTGTAGGCGAGTACATGGAGTTTCATTTTTTCTAGGTATTGAAGCCTCCAAGATTTATCTTTCTTTCAACACTAGGAGGAGAGATGAAAAATGTAATCAATTTGTTGTCACAATTTCATTATCTTTTATCAATCATTGACAGAGTAAATGAGTTTTCAGTTAGGAAGTTACTTGAATGGCTCTGGTGGAATTTCACTTTCACCTAGCACTTTGTAAAAAGTCAGTTAGTCTAGGAGTGTACATAAATGAGCTCCTTCTGGAGCTCGTGTGTTTGTTTTCATTTTTTAGTAGACTAGTGCACATATCTCCCCGTTTTCTTCCACAAAATTTTTGAGCTAGACTCCATAATCTAGTGGATAAGGCACTGGAACTGCGTGTTCTTGGCATATCGCAGGGCGCATGCCATCCCCTATGGAGAAAAATGTTATCACATGAAATTGTCAAGGGTTGTAGATGTCTGTTGAATATACTCGAGTCTATGTCCTTGCCTTGTTTTTCTCTCTTTCGCAGGACATGTCTTTTAATTTTTCCCCTTCAACCAGCAAAGTCATTTTTTTTATTTGACCCTTTTTGTTTGGGCACTCATCTCCTTTATCTTTGTCATTGGTCCTTCTGTTTTCTCGAGCTCTCCACCAGTCGCCCAAGTCTTTGCTTACACAGGCCGCACCCATGAACACAAGCGCAAATTTCTTAGCAGTCTGTTTTGGGATTGAAGCATAAGAGGAAGGCAATTTTAATATTTCAGCTGCGAAGATTCAAGGAACAGTCCAGATCAACGACTCATGGGAATTTGGGAGTGAAAACTTGCGCAAAGTATAGCGCCAGAGAGAAAGGCCCCGAAGTGAATATGAATCGTTTATTTTAAAGGGGACAGGTGGAATTCAATCCAATCCTTCGAGGAAATGAGCTTCGGGATATTTGAAATGGGAAGTGCTTAGAATTACCGAAGGCCTGAAGCCTGAAGTCCTGAAGAGCCGAAGCCGCCAAAGCACCGAATTTTCCGAAGTTGTCGAAGTGGTCGAATTCTCAAAGTCCCAAAGGCCCGAAATGGATCTAATCCATAGATTAGCAAGAGCCATGTGTCATTAGATCCACAGCTCTGGGTAAAAGTGCATGGAAGAGTAAGCGATATTTGAGTTTTTGTTTCTTGGAGCCAGGAGACCCGAAGTGGATCTTGGCTATCCAAATCCAGAATGCGACACGTCATCATATTTGTCACTCCGGGAGTTTTACTTCTGGAGTTTTTAAATGAGAAAAGTCTCGAAGTCTCGAAGACCCGAAGCTCCGAAGCACGTGAAACACTCTCATTAGGCATGATGTGTGGCACTCTTTCCAGGTCATTCGGTCATGGCCATGTCACCCTCCTTATATTGACACATCATCAGACGTGACATCATATGACATCATCCAGACCATCCAACAGCGGGGACACGCGACAGAGATCCACGAGCTTCGTAGGAGAGGTAAGTTTGAAAATTGATTTTCTCGGAGACCAGAATCCCAAAGGGATCTTAGCCGTTGATATCTATAGGCCATGCATCATCAGATCCTTAGCTTCGAAGGATTTTCCAGGAGGAAAATTTGAGTTTTGTTTTTCCCAGAGTCCAAAGACCCGAAGAGATTCTAGCTGCTTGATTCTAGAAAGCAATGTGTTGCTAGATCTAGAACTTTGAGTAAAAGCACATAAGGCAAGCGATGTTTGAGATTTGATTTTTCCTGGAGCCCGAAGACCCGAAGGAGATATCGGTCGTTGATTGAGAAGGTAGAAGAATGGTCGTCAATCTAGTTGAAGGGGTCAAAGTGCCGAAGTGGGAGAAAAGTCATTTATTCAAGAGGACACACGGCAATAGATCACCAGCTTTAGGTAAAAGCATTTAAGGCAAGAGAGGTTTGATATTTTATTTTCCCAAAGTTCAGAGACATGAATGGATATCAGTCATCTATCTATGGATTCCACGCGTCATCATATCCTTATCTCTGGAGAATTTGCGAGGAGGAAAATGAAGTTTGAGTTTTGTTTTTCCTCGAGTCCAGAGACCCGAAGAGATTCTAGCCATCGATCTCAGGGGGCCATGCGTCGTCATTTCTTTAGCTCTGGGTAAAAGTGACAGAAGGCAGAGGAGGTTTGATGTTTGAAAATTCTGAAGCCCGAATCGCGAAGCAGGTCTCAACTGTCGATTTGAAAAGGGAAGAGATGATCCATTGATTTGGAGGGGGAAGATTTGAGCCGTTGATCATGAATCCTCATCCAAGATCATGATATCAATGACCACAGTCCATTGCGATAACAAAACATGCTCGGGCGATAAGTTTCTTGAGCAGTTCTGCAATTGAAACCATGGTAAGTCAAAATCGATATGTGGCGAAGGGAGATGGATTGTGGGTCCAAAAGTGGTCTACATCCAAACCACCTTTGATCAGCCCCGCAATTATGTGCTCATATAACATCCTATCCAAGAGAAACATGTGGCCACCCCTTGAGAAATAAGCCACATCGCAATCCCGTGAAAAGAAAGTTATTGAAACAAGAGCTCATGGTTGAAACCTTGGCTCACTCAATAAATGGAAGGAATGAAAGGCTCGACCATGGGGACTGAACCGTCATCTCGTGGTACCCTTGTGGACAAATTTTCCTACAGACCCATGTCGATCTGAGCTCGCGTCTGACAGAGGGATACATGCACAGTCTAACAGAAGTATGATCCAATAAAATCTTTGAATGTGGTGATCAGATCACACTCCTGAGAGTCGGGCATTGATCTGAGTATAAAAGAGATCAATTTAGATTTTGTAAGTGGGAGTTTTTGCCCAGACAAAGGGAAGATTTGAGAGTTGTTATGACAGTATTTTGGTTGTAATCCTGAGGGCCTAGATTGTAAATTGTTATGTTAATGAAGATTCCTTTAAGTTGTTATATCAGATCGTCTTCTTAGTTTTCATTTCCTTTTTTCATTCTTTTATAATTGTAATCTCTCTAATTTATGGGTTCCTGAGGTGATGGACGATCTATTGCCATCATGCCCATCTTTCATGGTTCAATATACGTTTTTGTTTATTGTTATTTTCTGAATGTAATCTCTTTGATTTATGGATTCCTAAGGTGATGGAGGATATGCTGTCAACATGCCCATCTTTCACGGTTCAACAAACATTTATGTTTCTCGTTCTTGTTTGAATGCAATATCTTTGATTTATGGATTCTTGAGGTGATGGTGGATCTGTTGTCATCATGCCCATCTTTCATGGTTCAACAAACATCTCTGTTTCTTATTCTTGTCTGAATGTAATCTCTTTGACTTATGGATTCCTCAGGCAATGATGGATCTATTTCTGTCATGCCCATCTTTCATGGTTCAACATACATCCTATGTTTTTCTTCTTGTCTAGATAATTGTAAACCCCCTAATTTCTATATTCTTGAGGCGGTAGAGGATCTATTGTCATCTTGCCCATTTTTTATGGTTTATCATTCAAACACTTTCTGCCTTTCTCCTTCCCACCACCACTTAAATACTTTGTTTGATAGGGATCTTAAATGCCTTCATTGCGTAGATTGTTTATGACTACATAGCCCAATGGCCCATCACTGATATGCAGTGATCTATGTTGTCTTTCTTTTCCTTAAATTCTCATTGACTCACCCACTCACACCCTTTTAATCCACAAATATTTTGATGGGTATTGATATTATCCTCTTGCAGTCGGAGGGGGACTCTCAGTGCTAACAATGTGCATGTCGAATATTGATCTTTCATTATAAGATCGACGACTAATATCAGATTGGACTCCTGATGGAAGTATGTTCTTGAAAGGATAAGGTTGGGGAACCGATGGGATGATCGTTTAGTGGCCTGGTGATATACCAGACTTGAGTGAAAGGTTCATTGCAGTGTTGAAGTATCGGGGGCATGGTGGACCGACAACTCGGTGATTCTGGTACCTGGTGGCCTGATATACTTGATCGATGAAAATAGTTGAAGGTAAAGTGTTGAAGTCTTGGTGGGTTGGTGAACCAGTGGTCCCAGTGCCTGATATACCATATCATAGAATCAATGCAACATTAAAAACACGGGGATCCTCGTGGGTTGATTTCCCGGTAGTCGGGTCAACATTTTGATGCAAAACACAACAAATCAATGGTCAATATATAATCAAGGAATTGATCCAGAAAATCTTGAGTGTTGAATTATGTGTTATGGTGTGTGAACAGATCACGTGTGAAAGCAAAGGAAATTGGGGTCAGTATCAAAGTATTTTTATAGCCCAATTTTTTGGAAAAGTAAAAGGATATGAAGCTTACCCCATGAGCACAATTTTTTTTAATATATGGAAAATTGCTTGGCCATATGGGATCATGTATGAAGCCTATAAATAATGATTCCATAATCCTTTTTCATGAAGTGTGGATGTGGTGTGTGTGTCGTGGATGAGGAAGTTGAGGCTCTAAAGTTTGAAGATGCCAAAGAATGAAAGATAAGGAAATGTAATTGTCTGAGGGTGGCAGGGAGGTGTGAGATCAAAAGGAACATATGAAGTCTTGCAAGTTGTGAATAGGTGTATAATGTTGTGGAAAGTACAACAAATATAGAGCAGCTGAAAGTAATAGATTTGTGTAGGAGGAAGATTGGAGAGATGTGTTTTTTTGTATTGTTGACAGTTTAAGAAGAATTAAATCCAGACAAAAAATTTGAGGAGATTGGTGTCTGTAGTAGGTTGGTGCCTACATTTTGATAATTTTATTCTCAACTAAGGGGATTGGTGTCTCCAATAAGTTGGTTCTTGAAAATATTGTAGCTATAGGTTGGTGCCTACATGGGTTGCTGATTTGGTTCTCGGATGAAGACATTGGTGTCTCTTTTAGTTTGGTTCCTTTTATTTCTTGTGAATATATTTTAATAAAATATTTCTTTGGTTTTCTCCATTTTGGGTTTCCACTTTAAATCTTTGACTACGATGCATTGTATTTTTTTGTATGTTTCTTATTGCCTGTAAAGTAATAAATTGATAAGTGTAATACAATAAGAAAAAGAAAAACAATTCTTGTATTCATTCAACCCCCCTCTTAGTATAATTAAGTGTGCCAACAATTGGTATCAGAGCTAGGTTGCTTCAGTAACAATATAACCACTAGAAGGTGAATCCATGCAACACACATGGATAAATAGGAAGGTGTTTCTACAAACAGAGCTCCATTATTTCATGGATGAAATTATTCCTTCTAGAGCATAAGAATGAGAACTTATTTGATTTCTCTTGGATTTGACATTTGGAGTGAAGTTAAGAATGGTTTTACACAGGTCCAACAACTCCACCTGTATATACAACTAGAAAGAGGCTTAGTGACAATAATTCTAAAGCCATGAACGAAATTATGTGTGATATGGTATATTCATAATCTGTCAAAGTCATGCACTATGTTTCAACAAAAGAGATGTGGTACAAGTTACATAGTATATAGGAAGGGTATGACAAGGTCAAGAAGGAAAAATTACAAATCCATAGAGGACAATTTGAGAACCTTAAGATGAATGAAGAAGAGATTATTCCATTGTATTTTCTTTGTGTGGATGAGCTTGTCAACACCATCAGAGGATTGGGTGAATATGTTAAAGATACCATCATTGTGAAAAAAATTCTTAGGTCACTTCCCTCGAGATTTTGTCACAATATATCTTACATTGAAGAAATAAATGACATAGACAATTTGATAAGGGATGAGTTACATGGAATTATCAATGAAAATGAAATTATGATAGAAAAGGATAATAAAGTAAAGTCATCAAGGAAGGAAGCAAACTTCAAGGAATAAAAGAAGACAAAGACAAAAGATTACAAAATAAGTGACAACTCAGATAGTGAATCAGATGCAGAAGAAGCCACCCTTTTTAGAAAACTCAAGAGAGGATTAGGAAACTACAAAGGAAAGCTTCCCTTTAAATGTTTTAATTGTGGAAAAGAAGGAAACTTTGTGGTTAAATTTCCTTACAAAAAAAATAGAAATAGTGATGAAAAAGAAGATTCCAGCTTCAAAAATTACAAGAAGGGAAAGACTAAAAAGAGAAGAAAGTTCTATAAACAAAATAAGAATCTATATACCAATGATGAAAACAACTCTTTAGATGATAGTGACAGTGAAATACAATACATTATATTCATGGCCCTAGAAACATAGATGGATGTCCTAGAGGATGGAAATATAGATTTAAATGAAGAAGACAATCCTGAGATTGATGTAAAAGTGGATCTTTAAGGAGAGCTCATATGTTCTCTAAATGAAATAGAGATACCGAGGAAAAATAAATGGATACAAAAGGAGTAGTTGAAGGAGTAATGAGATCTTGTATAACATTCTCAACTGTCAAAGGTCACCATTTTACAAGACTGGTCCTGACTATAGTGAGAAGAAGGAAACTATCGAAGAAAACTCAACCTCCTCAAAACAGTTGAGTAAAGGGAAGACCAAGAGTTATTTTTAAGTTCTCAAAAAGTTTTAGAATTGCATTCTTAATGAATCCTTTCATTGTAATTTTTGTGTATTAAACTTGTTCATTTAGTATAAGGAATGGAAATACATGGCATGTCATGGAAACTCATGGCATGGTATGGAAAGGCATGGAATGGTATGGAAAGGCATGGCATGGAAAGCAATGGAATGGTATGGAAAGGAAAGGCATGGAAAAGGCAAGGAAAGACATACCATACCATATCATGGAAATGCATGCCAATGAAAGACATACCATATCATATCATCATACCATACCAAGGAAAGGAAAGGCATACCATATCATATCATCATACCATACCATTGCTAATGCATATCATACAATGGAAAGGAAATGAATATCATTTCCAATGAAAACCTTTGTCATTGTCAATGCATACCATACCATATGATACCATAACATTTCCAATGCATACCATAAAACGAAATGACAAGGAAATGCATACAATACAATAGCAAGGAAATGCATACCATTTCCAATGCATACCATACCATACCATACTATACCATTGTCAATGCATACCAAACAATGGCAAGGAAATGCTAGAAAAATACTAAATTGGATAAAAATTAGGAAAAATGTAACATACATGGATATGGTGCCCCCCTCCTCCCTTTCTTCCTCTCACTAGCTCCACTATATTTTCCCAAGGAGAGAACGTGAGCATGAATTGTGCACAATGGGAAAAAATCACGCTCGGACCCTTTAAATATTTTTATCAGTAAGAATGCATGTTCGTTCTTAGGACCATGCACATGTTATTAATTAATACCACGAATGTGGTTTTTCCACTAAACCAACGTGGAAATCCATGTGTATGTTCGGCCATATCCAAACCTATAGGTATAAGAACATATGTGTGTTCCTAAGAATGTGCACGCATTCCTGTGAGAAGACATTCTTAAGCATGCCCTTGCCACGTTTTTGGCCACAAACTTCTTGCACTCACCCTATTACTAACAACAAGGTAGTGAGGATTCACAATATAATGGGTGAGCTTATATTTCCTTTTAAGAAGTCAACTATAGCTGATTGTGATAATCAACGTTCAACACAATTTTTTTTTTCTCATAGTAAGATAAAGCATGTGGATTTTCATGCCCATTATGGGGCTGCCAATACATGAAAGTTGTGTATTTTGTGACATTTTCCCTCACTCCTCCTTGCTATCCATATACAACATACAAGGGTGAAGGAGACAAATTCCAAAAGAAAGTTTTTAAAGGGTGCTTACTAGTAGAAGTATGGACTACCCTGTTATAAGAGTATTGAATATAGATCAGATTTTTATCCCAAGTATTTAGATGGTTTTGATTGTAACCCCTCAAAATATGAACCAATATCATTTTGACTACTTCTATCTTCCCATCTATTTGTTTATGGAATGTTGTAGAGCTCTTGAACTCAATGTCCATATTTTCCCAAAGTGTATTCCAAAAGGAACTGAGAAATATGATATCCCTATATGATATGACACTCCTAGGTATCCAAAAATTCACCTAGACCTATTCAAATAACTTGTTTTTTGTTTCTTATGTTTTGATGGCCTTTTAACAAGGCATACAAATCATCGTTCTGATTCCGCGTTCTTTCAATGAATCATAAAATTTATCAAAACAATGTTGTACATAATGTGTGTCGTCTGTTCGATCATCACTTATATAAAAGTGATATTCTTTAATAACATGTGGATTGGTGGTGCTTTCTATGTTATCAAGACTCCATTGAGCATGTCTATATAGAACATGGAAAAATATAGTGACTTGATCAGAATGAGAATATTCGCTCTGTATTTCTTTTTGTGTAGGGAATGTGTAATTCTCTGCAAAATCAACTATAAACAAAATTGTCCCTAGTGGAAACACTTCACAGGATTGTTTTAATTGTAGGTCTTTCCATCTAGCTCTATGTGAATGCTTGGTATATTTATAAATTTATTCCTCAAACTTCTTCAAAAAATATATCACACAGATTTTATCTACTTTCAAATCAATCCTTTTGGAAATAACATTTGAAGAATGTGGAGTCATGCTATTGATATATTCATATCTCTTCCAATTGACTGTTATATTAGAAAACAATTGATCATTCATATCAATATGATACTTTGAGTGAAACAAACTTATATTTCCACAACGATCACATTTATTTCCACCAACACATTTTTTTTGGTAAAATAATTCATCACCTTCTCTTTCACATAGAATTCTAGCTATAAAAGCATGAAATGTGGAAGGAGGAGGTGAACTTGGCCATAAAGTTTTACCAAAATTAAGAAAAGTGTCATAATATAACTCAAATTCTACATGATAACTACAAAAACAAGTGTCACAAACAATGATGGGTTTAACAAACCATGGTTTTTGTTGCATAAATATATTGATGAAAATTTTAACTTCTTTGTGCTCTTCTTTGAACTTATTGAACAATTTTATTTGTCATTGGAAATATATGTTTTGGATGTTCTTCATATTTTTTTCATGCTATTCTTCATCACAACACATCCCTTGTATGTGGTGAAACACGAGATTATGTCAACCAACAATTACGGGCAAATTATTTAACATTTTCTGCAAGTCTATCTTTGTAGGATTGTCTAGAAATCACTGTCCAACAAGCGAGTTCATCATTTGCATCTATTTACAATCGAAATTTTCTATGTTTGTACAATGTTTTTCTTGACGTTCCCATCGTTTTTTCCATGTGTCGTGTCAAATGATCTTTTATATTTCTAGATGAAACAACTATTGTTTGTATCACTCTACGTGCAACACTGACATTTTTTTTTCGAGATTTTCCAAAAGCTTTTAGTACACTAGTTATATTGTCAAAGACATTCTGTTTCACCTTTGTGCATTTTGTTGACTTTTGAATACCCAATAATGATGTAGCTTCTTTTAAATTTCTTGAATTTATTAGACAGAGTAAAATTTGATCTTGTACTGTTACTGATTCATCTTTGAAAAAAGTAATATACATATTCTTAGTTTGATATCTTATATAATGCTTAGATTCTTTCTTCCCAAATTTATCAGTATCAACATTTTCTAATATTTCATCATCAATGTTATAGATTCTCCTGCATATTTCAATTTAAAGTTTATATTAAAAACCAAAACCCGAACATAAATTCACTAAACTATATACAAGTGTTCATATTGTATTATCTAAATTTATGTATATACCTATAGGTAATTCATCTTCTAGTTAAATTTCTATTTCAACGTCTTCATCAATGTTACGAGAAAAATCTATTTATGTTTTTTGAAAAACATCAAATCGTAATTACAATCAATTATATTAAAAAATATTTTAAATTTGAATTCTATACTTTTAATATAGAAAATATGTTCATGCATACCTGGTTGGACTTCTTCTTGTTGAAATTTGTTATTTACATGATCATCGTTTCTTTCTTCAATATTTGCACGTTCTCATTTGTTTCTCCAATAATGATCTTTCCTTTGATCGTTATGGCGAGTTTAATCTCGAGTGCGATCAAATTTTCTCTTACGCAAAATTTCGTTTCCCATGAGTATAGTTATCTGTAAATTTTTTTAACAAAATCATCATTTCAGAATAGTCTCAGAAAAACTTCATTGTCACAAAAATTGTTAAAAAATAATATCAATAATTTTATGTTCAACAAAGGCTTCACCTTGAAAAAATGCTCAACATTTAGCTTTCAATATATAAATTGTTATTCCAATAAAAACTTGAACAAACATTAATTACCTTGTTCAACAAAAACGAAAAAGATGATTCGAAACTTTGTTTAGGTGCTCTAAAAAATCATGAAACAAACGATGAATTTTGTTAAATGTGTTCGGCCGAAAGCGTATTTATATGTTTTGGCATGAAATCAAACGATACAACGTGTCGTTTCATTGTTTCCTGCCAATGGAATTATCTCACCAATATTTTGGCCGAAAAAAGGTCTTTTCAACCGAAAAACTAGGAAACCGTTTAATTTTAATAGATTCCGTTAGAATTACGTTTTTCGGCCGAAAGAGTTGTTTTTCAGTCCAAAGATTCTTTCGGCTGAAAACTAGCGAATGGGACTGTTTGCAACAACCAGATAATTCCCTCTAGCTTACTTGAACTTTGGAGGTTGCAGACTCCTGCAAATACTTAGAATTTGGTTTCGAAAATGACACCAACATTTGCAAAATTAATTTACCTTTTATTCCTATAATTTGTTTTCAGTTTCATTATTTTTATTTAATTTTTTAAAAAATCACTGCGTAATATTTTCAACTGACATTATGATTCGGTGAAATGAAATATTTGTATCTCTAAAAATAGACAGTGAAAATTTTAGAAAAATTTATATTCATAATCCTTAAACTGTTCTTTTCAAAAGGGTATGTTTAGATTTTACTTTTCTGTAAAAATTAAGATAGATACAAGGTGGGGGAAAACATGTGTTTAAAATATGCAATGCTTTCATCTTGGTCAACTTCAAAAAATTCTAGAAATTATAATATTCATCTGTTAGATTCAAAATTATAGTCATAATAAAATAGAGTCTTTGTAGATTGTTGCAGTATATTTCGTTTGTTAAAAACAAAAGTTTAATAATAGATGCATTGTTGGCGGGGAAAATAACTCATTATCATTCCTTTCATGTTTAAGGAACATATTGTTAAACAATTTTCAAATTGACATATCAAATCTTAATAATAAAAAATTGAAAAATGGTCATTGGAAAGATAACAAAATTCTACACAAGTTTGATTTTTACTGTAAAGTGAAATTCTAAATAAAAAAGATTACTTTTGTATGCCGGAAATTGAAGAACTTGTGAAAATATAGTTTTTTTTCTCATAAAACAAGCAAAATAGACACCCATGTTCATGATTTTGGCCCACATCATAAAACATATATCTGGCCTTATGTTCATCAAATACATCAACAAACCAGTCATCTGTCTATACATGGTGGCATCAACTATATATGAATATGTATCACTCAATAGCTTTACGTTTGTCACCATTGTTGTAGGCATGGGTTTACAATCCATCATTCTGAATCCCTTTAGGATTTCTACAGTATATTTTCCTTGGTCAAAGAAAATATCATCTGGTTTCTTCCATACCTCTAGACCTAAGAAAAAATGCATCATGCCCAGGTCTTTCATATCGAATTTTGTAGAAAGATTCATCTTACTCTCAGTGATGAGCTTCTCATCTCCTGTTAGGAACAAGTCATCCACATACAATAGTAATATCACTGGTCCACCATCCACAACTTTGTAGTAAAGGTTTGAATCTACTTTACTCTTGTTAAATCCCAATCTCATTAGAAAACTATCAATTCTACCGTACCATACCTTGGGTGCTTTGTTCAATCCATATAAGGATTTTTTCAACCTACACACATGTGTCTTCCTATCATGTGTCTCGAAACCTTATGGTTTCTCCATGTACACTTCCTCTTCCACTACACCATTCAGAAAAGCTACCTTCACATCCATTTGGTGTACCTTCCATTTCAATACTGCAGCTATCACACGTATAGATCTAATCGTAGTGTATCTTGCCACAAGAGAAAATGTCTCATCATCTATTCCTTCTTTTTGGGAGAAACCACGGGCCACAAACCTTGCATTATATTTCTCGATACTTCCATCAGCGGAATGCTTTGTCTTGTAGATCCATTTTGAACTCACCAATGTCTTCTCTTTTGGTCTTGGAACCACATCGCAAACATCATTCTTTATAATCGACTGGTACTCCTCAATCATGAAATCCTTCCATACTTTCTTCTCTGCAGCCTCTTCATAATAGGTATCTTCTACATCAATGATATCAATTATCAATGCCATGTATCTAGAATATGGTCATGTTTTCTTACTTTCTCTGAAAGTTTTGTCTAGAGAACCATACTTCTTTGCATCCTGAATAATCTCCCGATCCCAAGATGATATTCTCTTATTTCTAAGCATCTCTCGGGGTGGATCTGTAGGTATCTGTGGTTTTTCCATATCATGATATCCTGGAACATACTCTTTTGGTACAATGTCATTACCTATATTTGTATCTACAACTCTAGGAGCCTCGGGGTCCTCATCATGGACCTCATATCTGTGATTCTGCCTTGATATACTAAAGGCTGAGTCCTGATTGAAGGTAACATCTCTACTGGTCTCAATATGTCTGTGACCAGGGATGTAGAATCTATATTCCTTCGATGGATTACTATATCCCAAAAATATACCCTTTTTTCTTGAAGGATCCAACTTCGATCTCTTATCCTTGGGAACATGCACATATACTAGATAGCCAAATATCCTCGGGTGGATGACCTTTATCTTTTCTTCTATAAACATTTCTTATGGTGTCTTGTGTTAGCTTTTGGAAACTTCAGGAAGCCATTCATAAAAAAGAAACACTAAAGATGTTGAAATAATGTAACTGCAAAGTGTATTCTTATTATTATTTGATATATTATTCATTGGATCAATCCCCATTGTGGATTGATCACGTTGGCTATTATAAAAGGACAAAATCCCCTTTTGTGGATTGGGCATAATATAATTGTAATAGACAAAAGAAGAATTTGGCCCCAGAATATATCAAAGAGGCCCTAGAATATAATAAAGGTGGTTATAACCACCCAGGAGAAGAAGTCGGCCCTGCCAGTGAAAGGACACTCCCACATGTGCTAGTATTGTATAAATAAGGAGGCTAGTGCCTCACTTAGACACACACTCACTTGTTCATTGAGAGACAAGTTTTGGAGCTGCAGTTGGAGAAGAGAGAGAGAGAGAGGCGCATCTTTGGGAGAGGACATTTTGTACTTGTTTGAGTTATCTCTTGGCATTGTATAGGCTATCTATATTAAGGAAACTTTGTTGGGTTTTCTTCCCTTAGAGGGTTTCCCAGGATAAATGTTGTGTCTCTTGTGATTGTGTATTTCATAGTGATCTTGTCTTATGTTGTTTTTATCTATTGAAATACAAAGAACTATAATAATGGCTTAAATATCAACATGGTATCAGATCCAAGCTGAAGAGAGCATCTTTCACAAGAGAAAAGTGAAAAATGTCATTGTTGTCGTACATGCAAATTAGGGCTTTTGTTGGTGAGGTATTTCAGCCCTAAAACCATTTAGAAAAATGCGCCCTCCCCCAAGGATCATTTTGGCACCTTCAGCACACCTTTTCAGTGGCTAGATCTCCCGAAAAGTAAAACCCTAGTTTCAGAAAGTACCAGAAGTACCAGAAAACTGGAGAACCAGAAGTACCAGAAGTACCAGAGTACCAGAGGTACCAGAAAACTAGAAGCACCAGTCCATAAATATGCAAATAAAGTTTGGAGGGGTAAAATTTGGATTTTCTTAGATCCAAGCACACTAGGATACTCGCCTCAGCCAAGCGCACCTCCTGGTAAGTTCAAAATTTGATTTTGAACATTTTCATTTTTGGACATTTTCCCAACTTCAAGTAAAAGATGTCTGCAAGCATTAATCTTGTTGACAAGCTATAAGGTGTGGAAAACTTTCATCCCTGGAAGTATAGGATTGGTCTCATTCTTTAAGAGAATGACCTAGCAATATTCGTCAAAGAAGAAGTGTCGAAGCCCGTCAATGCTGCAGAAAAAGAAAAGCACCAAAAGGACACAATCAGGGCCAAAAGAATCATTGCAAATTCAATCATAAAGAATCTCATCCAAGGAGATTTCAAAAGAAGGGACAATGAAAGGAAAGAGATTACTCATCTGTACAATGCTACCATTGTGATAAGATGGGACACATTGAGAAATTTTGTCCGGCTAGACGAGAAGAATACAAGAGGAAATAAAAGAGGTACCTTGCCCATGCAGTTGAAGATGAAGAGTCACCTGCAAAGATGTTAAGAGAACAAATTAAAGAACATGTCTTAATATAGGCCCTCTCAGGATCGGTAACACCTGGAGAGGACACTTGTCTCATTGATAGTGGTTCCTCTAAGAACATGATAGGACAACGAGATATTCTCTCCTACATTTTAGAAAATAAGTTTTCTCAGAAAGTGACACTTGGAGATGATTATCAATATCCCATCAAGGGAGTGGGAGAATCAAACTATAAGATTAATTCAGGAAATGCGATGAAGATGAAGGATGTACTATATGTACCAGGTTTGACAAAGAACCTACTCTCCATGTCAGATTTAGATAAGAAAGGCTTCAGAGTTGCCTTTATAGATGGAGAAGTTCTTATGTGGGCTAAAGGAGAAACCTTAAAAGAATCAATCATCATTGGAAAAGAAGAAGGTGGCTTGTATAAGCTAAAGGGTCACTCATAAGCTTCCATGACCCATGCCATTGAGAATCCATGTGAACTTTGGCATAGAATATTATCTCACATTAACTACAAGGTGCTACCATACATATGCAAAGAGGTCACAGGTTTACCAGAACTCAGGGTTGACCATGAAGGCATATGCAATGGATCTGCACAAGGGAAGAACATCAAGAACCCTTTTCTGAAGAAAGACAACAAAGTAGAAGGAGTCCTAGAACTCATTCATTCAGATTTGTGTGGCCCAATGCCATCATCCTCCATTAGTGGGTATGTATATTATGTATCATTTATTGATGATTATTCTCATAAGACCTGGTTGTATTTCTTGAAATCTAAAGATGAAGTGTTCAACAAATTCAAGGAATTCAAAGCCTTGATAGAGAATATTTTTGAAAGAAAGATCAAGATACTCAGGTCGTATAATGGAGGAGAATACACCTCAAAAGAGCTCGTGAACTTCTGTAAATATGTTGGGATCAAGAGAGAACTCACTACTCCCTATAATCCTCAACAAAATGGTGTGGCTGAGAGAAAGAATAGAACGATAATGAAAGTCGTGAAGACCATGATCCACGATCAAGGTCTTCCTATGTGCTTATGGGAAGAAGAAGCAATTACAGTTGTATATGTGAAAAAATGATTGTCCCATAGTGCACTTGGGTTCAATACCCCAGAAGATATGTTTACCGGAAAGAATCCAGAGGTAAGCCATCTCAAAATATTTGACTACCCAGTATTTATACATAAAACGAAAGAGAAAAGAAACAAGACGGAACCCTTAGGAAAGAAAGGAATATTTGTGGGATACTGTGAGGTCTCCAAGGCCTTCAGGATCTATATACCAGGTCACTGCCACATTGAGATCAACAGGGATGTGACCTTTGATGAAGATGCAGTGCTCAATAAATCAAGAAAATGCCATCTTGAAGAGGTATATGAAGAGGAACCTGTAATCCCCATAGTTGAAGAATCAGTGAGGGAGGTTCCCAGAGCTGTTGAACCAATGAGGGAAGTCGTAAATTCCCCTAATGAGGAAATTATAGAAGATCATGACATAGAAGAGTTTCAAGAACCTCCTCAGATGACGATCCTCCATAAAATAAATCCAGCTTGGGCTAGAGATCTTATTCAGGATGGAGAGAAGTATGGTGTTCCCGAAGGAACCATGAGATATTTGAAAGAGACCTAATCCATTCTCCAGTTATATGGATTTGATGTCTGATCTCCTAGAAAAGGAGCCTACCTGCTTTGAAGAATCCATTCAGAAAAAAGAATGGGCAGATGCCATGACATAAGAATACCAATCCATAATAAAGAATGATGTATGGGAAATAGTTCCTAGACCGAATAGCAAGGATGTGGTATCATCTAGATGGCTCTTCAAAACAAAACATGTTGTTGATGGAAGTATTGAGAAGTATAAAGCAAGGTTTGTAGCTCGTGGCTTTTCTCAAAAAGAAGGCATTGACTATGAATAGACATTCGCTCCTATAGCCAGATACACTTCGATTAGAACCATCATATCCCTTGTACCTAAGATGAAGTGGAAGTTACACCAGATGGACGTAAAGACAAATTTCCTAAATGGTTTCATCTAAGAGGAAGTTTATATAGAGAAACCTCAAGGATTTGAAGTTGAAGACATGATGTCTCATGTCTGCAAGTTGAAGAAAGACTTGTACGGATTGAAGAAAGCTCCTAGATCTTGGTATGTCCGGATAGATAACTTTATGATGAGCTTGGGCTTTACCAAGAGTAAAGAAGATTCTAACGTCTACTTCAAGGT
Organism: Picea engelmannii; assembly: GCA_009831015.1. Lineage (NCBI taxonomy): Eukaryota > Viridiplantae > Streptophyta > Pinopsida > Pinales > Pinaceae > Picea > Picea engelmannii. The sequence goes on from ML785275.1 coordinate 21,792, forward strand.
TATTAATGATGAGCCAGTAATACTGTTACTATATGTGGATGACTTATTCTTAACTGGAGAAGAAAATCTCATCACTGAATGTAAGAAGAGACTTGCTTCAGAATTTGAGATGAAAGACCTTGGCCTAATGCACTATTTCTTAGGTCTTGAGGTATGGCAGATTCCAGAGAGGATCTTCCTTAGCCAAGGGAAGTATGCAGTCGAAAGCTTGAAGAGATTCAACATGTCAGAGTGAAAAAGCATTAATACACCCATGGAAACGAAGCTGAAGTTGTTGGTCGATACTTCATCAGAATTGATTGATGCCACACTGTATAGACAGATTATTGGATTGTTGATGTACCTGATGAACACCAGACTAGATAGTCAGTTTCTGGTAGAACCCAAACATGTTCAACTTATGGCTGCAAAACATGTGATGAGGTACCTTAAGGGTACATTATATTTTGATCTCAATTATGATGGAGATTATGATTTCACATTGAGTGGGTACACTGATTCAGATTGGGTAGGAAGTGTTTCTGACAGGAAAAGCACTTGAGGATGTTGTTTCAATTTGGTATCAACCATGATCTCATGGCAGAGTAGGAAGCAATCCATCATTACTCTCAGCACAACAAATGAAGAATACATTGTTGCATGTTCTGCCAGCTGCGAAGCTATATGGCTTCGAAAGTTGTTGATCGACCTATTTGACCTAGAGATGGAAGCAACCATGATCCTATGGGACAACTAGAGTTGCATAAATATGACAAAGAATCCTGTATTCCATGACAGGTCAAATCACATAGAGATTCGTTATCATTACATATGTGACATGGTACATAGAGGAGCCTTAAAGCTCCAATAAATTATCACGAATGAACAAGTTTCTAATGTGTTAACCAAGCCTCTATCTCATGTAAAGTTTGAGCACTTAATATTGGTATAGTCTGAAAGGACCTTCCTCAAAAGGGGGAGTAGTTGTTTTGATGAGACATCTCTTGCTTCCGGCTTCAGTGTTGTGACGTAAAGCAAGAAGATGTGATGAGACTAGTACCGTTATTTCGGCTTGAAAGTTGTGATGTAAAGCCAGTCTAGTATCTTTCTTCCAACTTTAGTGCTATGATGTAAAGCAAGAAGATGCGATGAGACTAGTATTGTGCTTCCGGCTTGACAACTGTGATGTAAATCCAGTCTAGTATCTTTCTTCCAACCTGATGGTTGTGACGTAAAGCAAGACGATGAGATGAGACTAGTACTGTGCTTCCAGCTTGAGAAACTTTGAAGTAAAGACAGTTTAGTATCTTGCTTCCAACCTAATGGTTGTGACGTAAAGCAAGACGCTGAGATGAGACTAGTACTATGCTTCCAAATTGAGAATTTGTGACGTAAAGCCAGTCTAGTATCCTGCTTCCAGCTTGAGTGCTGTGACGTAAAGAAAGACGTTGAGATGAGACTAGTACTATGCTTCCAGCTTGAGAAGATGTGACGTAAAGCCAGTCTAGTATCTTTCTTCCAACTTGATTGTTGTGACATAAAGCAAGACGAGTACTGAGATTCCAACTTAACAGCTGTGATGTAAAGCTAGTCCTGTATTATGATGAGCCAGCCTCGTGCTGTGATGATGATGATGTATTGGTTTTATACTAATACATATTGATGCAAATGACGATTGCATTCCTTTTAGAATGACGATGCTACCGATGAAGAAAACTTCCGATGATTTATAGATACGCCAGTCAGTGTTCCAAGATGATATTGATGATGATGTCCTTCTGATGTTGTTGATGATAAAGGCCTCTCTCTCATATGATGTTGTTGTAGAATACCCTTCTTGTTAAGGGGGAGTGTTGAAATAATGTAAATGCAAAGTGTATTCTTATTATTATTTGATGTATTATTCATTGGATCAATCCCCATTGTGGATTGATCATGTCGGTTGTTATAAAATTACCAAATCCCCTTTTGTGGATTGATCATAATATAATTGTAATAGGCAAATGAAGAATCCGGCCCCAGAATTTATCAAAGAGGCCCTAGAATATAATAAAGGTGGTTATAACCACCTAGGAGAAGAAGTCGGCCTTGCTAGTGAAAGGACACTACCATACGTTCCAGTCTTGTAAAAATAAGGAGGCTAGCACCTCACTTAGACACACACTCACTTGTTCATTAAGAGACAAGTTTCAAAGTTGTAATTGGAGAAGAGAGAGAGAGAGAGAGGCGCATCTTTGGGAGAGCACATCATGTACTTGTTTGAGTTATCTCTTGGCATTGTGTTGGCAATCTATATTAAGGAAGTTTTGATGGGTTTTCTTCCCCTAGAGGGTTTCCCAGGATAAATGTTGTGTCTCTTGTGATTGTGTATTTCTTAGTGATCTTGTCTTATGTTGTTGTTATTTATTGAAATACAAAGAACTATAATAATGGCTTAAACATTAACAAAAGAAACCCTTAGAAGAAGTTCAGAATGAGAAGTCATCTCCAAGATAAGAAAACAAATTAATTTAATTTGAAATAACATTATTTTGATATAAATTCGGCCCCAGTTAAGGATCAGGTCCACCCAGGAAGAATTCAACAGTCTAAAATAAATAGGAGGCGCCTACGCCTCATTTGTAACCACAAGAACTTGCCCTCTTCTCAAGAAGGTTCGTTATTGCATCCAGGAAGATGAAATTGTAGCAAGGAGACATTATTTTCTTGGTTTTGAGCCTTTGGGATAGAGTTTCTTCATTGTGACATTATACTTGTGGTTCTTGGTTGGATATTCTTCTAGAGGAAGTGTTGTTGGGTTTTTCCCCCATTGTGGGTTTTCCCAGGGTAAATTTTGTATCTCTTTGTGCATGGTGTGACTTCAGTGATCTTCGCATATTTTAATGTGTATAATTATAATGTGACATATAATTATCTAGATTTGGAAACACATATAAAAATCAACATTGTATTAGAGAGGTACTGAAGCTCTTCCATAGCACAAAGACTAGGAAACTGCAAACATTTGAAATTTAGGTATTGCATCAGCACTGCAGTAGCTACTACATATTTGAATCTTTGGAAGGTTCGTTGGGGGCCTTTTTGGTCCATTATACCACTAATACTTGCACAGAAAAACTCACCTTTGTAAAGCACACCCCCTGGTGCTATCATATTGAAGTTTGGACAAGGTTGAAATTTTAGGGTTTGGAGGCTTGACCCTATTCAATATGAAGACCAGTTTCAGAGTATAAAATAGATTGGAATGTGCCACCAACTTTCTAGCATGGAAGACTAAGATACTTCTTATCTTAGAAGAAAATGATATTATAGAATACATAAACCAGGACATTCCTGAACCAGAAGAAGATGAAGAGAAGGTCAATCATAGGAAGAAAGTAGTAATGACCAAAAGAATCCTGGTAGTCTTTGTTAGAGAGAATCGTATTCCACACATTACAGAAATAAAGATTGCCAAGGAAATGTACAAATCCTTGTTAAAATTATTTGAAAGCAATAACATCAACAAAAAGTTAGCTTTGAGAAATCATCTTTGATGCATCAAGATGTTGAAGTTAGATTCAATCAACACATATTTAACAAGGGTCTCCAAGATAATATATCAACTTAAAGTTATTGGAGATGAAGTTCTAGATGGAGAAATTTTCACTATATTGTTGGAGATATTACACACTCACCTCTAATTATTTTCCTAATTTTTATCATCCAATGTTGGGAACTCTTCCTTATATGAGAGTATTCTCTCTAGAGAATATTCCCATACAAAAAAGGATTTTCCTCTTTAGTTTAGATTCAGTTACACTCAGTTACACTTACTTCGACTAGTGGAAGTCGTGACTTAGTTAACTGATGATTGCATGGATCAATTAACTAGGATTAGGTGGAATTTCACTCCAATGTATGTCAGTGAGTGTCTAGAACTCTCTAGATCACTACTATGGCGCATTAGTTACTCATGTGGCCTATATCTATTGTAAATTATTCACTCTTTCTTCCATTCTTTCTCTTCTGCTTCTCTTTTCTTCTATTTTCTCTGCAACTGTGTATGTCCATTCCTAGCTAGATCTATTCTGTGTAGGTTCAAAAAATTTACATGGTAGCAGAGCCGACAAATTTCTAGGAAAAAGACACACCAAACTCTTTTTGTAGGTATTAAAGATTCAAGAATGCAGAAAATATGGATTATTCGTCGGCAATACTTCACACGCCTCATAAATACTTGGAATGGAAGCCAAAAAGTCTACTTCAGCTCATATGCAGAGGCTTGTACCAAATAACTATGGCAATGGAAGTGTTAGCACTAGGAATCACCTTCATAATGCATGGAAGGCAAGCCCAGTACCCATCAGGCTATATGTGAATGTAAAAGAGTTTTGAGGGGTCAAATCGATAAAACTCAAGATGATAATGTTCCAACTCAGAAATCAGGGCTAGCATGCAAAAGAAATCAAGGTCTTGGAAAAATTTAATCAGTAAGTGGGAGTAAGTATGAACAGAGGGAAGACTTTAGTGAGAGGAATGTAGAGGTTGATGTAAACATCAGGTCTGTAGACAACCTAAGGAAGAAACACTCTTAACACAAGATATTCTTGAGTTCAGAACTTAAGGACACTAAAGAAACATCATGATAATATAATAATCAAACATACATCATAATATCACCACAACCATTCATGTGAATCATTCAAATCATGAACACTTTAGCATCATAAGAAAATAAGATGGAAAGAGAGGTTGATTTCTATTAACCAAGATGTCTCAAATCAAGTACATAACCAGTTCACAGTAACTTCATCAAAATATTATAGTATAAGGGAGCCTTGCTCAACCATTCGAACCTAGTAAATCATTTCATCTATCTATTTATAACAAAAAGGGAGGCAACAACTGGAGGTGCGAGCTGGCCTTATTCCCATGAAAATATCTAAGAATTTATTCCATCTAACAACTTGAATAACAACCTATGCTATAAAATTGGATAGTGTTAGTGATTGATCCAATCAATCTTTGAACTAACTGGATCTCCCTTTGGTGTACAACTCCTTGTTTTCCATGTGCCCTTCAGGGGAATTTGGTTGTCATCATGCTGCCAGTTGTTGTCTTTGCAATTCTCTCCATCATCAATTACCCCAAAAGTTGTTAGCTTGAACCTCCTGGATTCCTGGTATATGTTGGTAGCATCTTTGGGTAGCATTCTGAGTAGCGCACTTTGTAGTTCCTTCACCAAATTCCATGAGATTATGTAGTGCAACCTCAAAAATAGACAAGTAGAAAAGGTAGCGCCAAACCTTTGTATCCTCTCTGAAAACTTTTTTCTCTGCGAGAATTTTGGTAGAGAATTTCAGTAGTGCCACTCTGGTGTATCTCTATGTAGGATTCCGTCTCTACCGAAAATTTAGTAGAAAATTTTGGTAGCACCATTGTGTATCCTGTCAAACCTCAGGTAGCGCCATCATAATTCATAGCACCTTCACTTGAACATATGAAGAATGTGTAGCAACCTTGGGTAGTAGGAACTTCATTAGTCTTAGGCGTTTCGACAACATTGTGGGTAGAAAACTGGTGGAATATCAAAAATAGACTATTCTGTAGCGCCATAGCACTACAAAATGCCTGCACTATTATTGCCAAAGGGATTAATTCTTTGTAAAAAAACCAAAACTCTGAACAGTAAGCACTAGAAGCCTGTATAGGTGGTAGAGCTAGTGTTTCATCAATAGTTTATCCTCACAAAAAGGGACCGTCTTAAAAAATGGAGCTCACCTTTCACCAGCTACTTCATTAACCTAAAACTTAACCTGACACTCTTTCTTGGAGAAGGAGGATCCTCTTTTGGAACAACATGCTTCTTCCTTTTAGTAGTGACATGATTCTTCAATGGAGCTATGCTCTCCTTGGTTGTTGGTGTCTCCTTTTAAATAGTATCTTCAACCAATACCTGCAAGTTCCTTTGAGCCACTTCATCTTAAAAATGTTGCAACTTTGCTTTGAGCTCTCTGTTGCGAGACTAAAAACCTTTGTTCTTCCTATAAAGGTTTTTGAGCTGCCTATGGAGAGGTTGGGCCTTTCTTGCTACAAACCTTGCTAAGTCAAGAGTGTGACTGTAGCCATCCATGAGTTCTTTCATATTAACCTTGTCAGACATGGATTCTTCTTTTAGATGAGCTACCTCCTTCCTAGTATCCCTAAGTTGCTTGATTAATCTTTTGAATGTCTAGCTTCCAGCTGGAGTAGTGACGTGAACAATATCAACAAGATTTTTCATGGTTTTCTCTTCCTGCATGACAAGAATTACCTTATCTATCTCATCAGGCTTCTCGATGCCTTTGCCTTTATCTTTCTTCTTTTGTACAGGGATTTCTTCTTTCTTCTCACAAGATTTCTAATGCCTTAGCTCTTATCTTTCTTTTTGTGTAGGATAGAGACTTTAGGTAGGGACTGTTCTTCAACATCCTCTTTAGAAGTTGATGCTCTTTTGAAAGGCTTTTTGACCTTGATCCTAGCTGTTGAAGGAGATGAGGAGAAGTGTATCTTCTTCCCTTTCTTTATTTTAGGTTTAGTAGAAGAAGGGGATTCTTCTAACTCTGGTGGAGGAGGGGGTGAAATATCTCTCTATGGAGAAAGACAAGATTCCTCCTCAGTTCCTACGACCTCCTTGATGACATCTTGATCTTGAACATGAACTTTTCCCTTTCTCTTCTTGCTAGTACCTGCTTTAGCAACACTAGTGGATGGTAAAGGGATTGATATCTGGGACTGAGGAGTAGACGCTATATCAAACTTGAAGTGATAAGCAATAAAAAAAATGTTCCCATGAGCTGTCTTTCTTACCAAGTTCTTTAGAAACTAGCATTCTAATTAATCCAGAGTGAAAGATTCTTGTATCCACAGCCTTAGACTTGGATTGAATCCTGTTTGACATCTTTCCTATGCTCCTTAACAAATAGTAGGGAATATTCATTTCAATTTTACCAGTAAAATGCAGTAGAAGCCTTATATGGTATTGGTATAATGTATTGAACCTCCCTTCACACGTAAAGTACCTCTGAATGATCCTCAATATCTTGTCAAAATGCTCAATCAGATGATTCCTTGGCACAACTTTAGACAAATTACCACCTTGATGTTCAGGCTTAAGGAAATATTTGGCATAGGATGCATTCAAAGCCATGGATTTAAACCATTTCTCACCTGTGATAGGGATTCCTATAGAATCTGAAATAGAGGCCTCAATCACCTCAATTCTAGATCCCCTACCTTGGTTTTCAGGCCATCAAAATGTAAGTCAAATTTCCTTGTCACCTCAGGATGACCTCTTTGCATATTTTGGCAGAAAGAGAGGCATCCCACCCTTTGAAAAACTTATATGGCCATGGGAGCTACCTCAAATAGATGCATGTCAATAGTCTCGGTTCTGACCACCTTACCTCCCTTGTGTGACTTCTTCATCTGAGGAGTCTCCATAGTTTAGGATAAGAGCTTCTTATGGCTATGGAGTGGTGATAACCAAGAGGACCTAAATTCAAGGCTCAAGTGGATAGAACTTCCCTTAAACCAGACTGGTTGCTAGCTAACTAAACTGGCTGTTGAAATCCCACCCTTAGATGTGTGCAGGTGTGAACACTTAGAAAATGAGAGGATACTCTATAATTGTCTTTTGAAACTGGGTAGAAACAACTCGATTTAAGTGTCATAGGAAGCAGGGGAACATAGTTTTTGAGTAGCGCCTCTAAGTAGCGCACCACACATGCAGAGGATAGAACTTGCTTGGATGTTGTGAGCTTAGTAGCAATGGTGGGTGGATGTATCAAACGTCGATATGCGGGTAATGAGATTTACAGGTTTGAAAGGAGGGAAGAAAATGATAGGGTGGTGTGAGGAAATATCTCCTCCAGCTATACAGGCCCGATAACCAAAATTCTGAGCACTATATTTCCTTGAAATTTATGTGCAGAGGACGAAAACATGGAATACCTGTGGAATAAAAGGTAGTTTGAAGCCCCAACAAGATTTCAGGAAGAAGTCACGAGCATCTAGGCCTCCGAATTTACCTCAACATCAGGTCTGGTAGCACTGTTGCTGCTGACTGGTCATAACCGGGAGTTTGCGTAGCGCAACAATATTGAGCATTTCAAAAAACACAAACCGTTATCAGAGCTCGTAAATATGATATCTTGAAAGCATATTTTAACCAACTACCGACGCTAAAAAAAAGGAAGATATGACATCGGCATTGTAATCATAAATCATGGTGGAATATGATGAACAAGAAATGCGCTATGGAAAATCTCGATGAGTTGGCAACGCTTCATTTCAAAAAATGATTGGATAGGTAAGAAAAGGACAACAAGGCACGGCTATGAGGGAATGAGTGAGGAAAATAGCCTGTCAAAACAAGATATTCGTGGAGTGAATCGATCCTAGTTACAAGTCATGAGGGGGATCAAAGATAAATCATGAACAAAATGGTCCTAAGTCCAAATTTGAATGAGGATCAAAACACAATTCATGAATCAATACTTTATTTATCAAGGGGGTCCTATCAAACACACTTTTAAAAGGGTCGAATTAAAAAAAATAAAAATCTAAGGCTTAGGAAAAGATAAAACTAAAGTATAAAAACCCAAGCAACTTAGTGTGATAAAATTGGCTCCACAGGGGATGGGATGCCCCCTGCGGGCTTCCAAGAATAAGTAGATTCAGTGCCTTATCCTAGGGATATGGGGTCAGTTATTGAAACAAAAATAAAATAAATACAATATTTACAATGGCATTCAAAGCCACTCATGGCTCAAGTAAAGTACTTTTTTAGAAAATGCCCATTTACAGGGCCACCAAAAAATTATTCATCCTCCATATTATGCAACTTGAAAGTGTTATTAGAGAATACCTTAGAAATTTTGAAGGGATCATTCCATAAAGCTTCAAATTTACCATGCTTGCCTTTATCCTTCTTTGATGCATCCCACTTGAGCACCAGATCGCCTAGTTGAAAATCCTCTTTGTTCACTTTCTTATGGAACACCTGTTTGATCTTCAGTTGATGATTGTGTTCTTTATCATAAGTTGCTCCTGAGTCTGCTGCACTTCAACTAGCTGTTGAATCCTTCTAATCATATGATCCAGCTCCCCTTGGTAATCTTGGAAGAATTTTTCAACAGGAAAGGCAAGATGAGAAGGAAAAATGGCCTCAACTCCATACACCAGTTGGAAAGAAGAAAGGCCCAGGGACCTCTTTGTTGTCACTCTGTCATCCCACAAAGAAAACTTGAGTTTTGAGTCCCATGCCTTTTTGTTTTCCTCTAACAACTTTTTAATGATCTTTATCAGGCTTTTGTTAGAGGACTCTGCAATACCATTCCCTTGGGGGTAGTAAGGGTAGAGTGAACCAATGTGATCCCAAACTATTCACATAACTGAATTAGTGGTTCATCCTTGAAAGATGTAGCATTATCAGTGACAATTCTGTTCGGACACCCAAACCTTGCCATAATATCCTCAAGGAAACCAATGATTACTTTGTGGGAAGCATTCCTTGTAGGGATAACATCTATCCACTTAGTAAATTAATCTGTAGAAGTCAATATCCATCTATGTTGACCACTGGAAGCGAGATGAATTTCCCCAATAAAATCTAGGCCCCACTATTGAAAGGGTCTCGAAGCTGCCACAAGATTTAATGGCAAAGACTTGAGCTGCTACTTTCCAGAAAATTTCTGACATTTGACACAGGCTCTGATGTTAGCACAAACATCGATGAACAGAATAGGCCATAAGTACCCATCCTTGAGAATATTTTATGCCATGGTTCTCCAATAATGATGCCCCCCACATAAACTGTCATGAAAATCAAACATAATATTTTGGGCTTCTTGTGGGTCTAGGCACCTCAAAAGCACTCCCAATGGGTCTTTGCAATACAAGACTTGATCAATATGGAAATATTTAATTCATTTGAGTTTTAAGGCTCTCACCTTATTCTTTTCCATACCATATGGAGGCTGTAATGTCTGTAGAAAAAATATAATGTCCTTGTACCAGCTGGAATCTGCCAATGTAGGGGTGACTTGAGAACTGTTGTCAGCCAATTCAGCCTGTTGATTTTATGAACATGAGTTGATGAAATTTACCCCCAAAGCTGAGAAATTTATTTCATCCAACAAATTGGATAAACCTTGGCCTTTAACCAGTTTGGTTGGCTTAATCTCAAGATCAAATTCAAGGATTTAGCAATCCACTTGCTCCTTTTTTCGTCTATATCTGGCTGAATAAGAATCTCCTTTACAGAAGTTGATGGGACATAAGCAATGACTCTTGAATACAACAAATAAACTCTAAAAGACTTGAGATATTTAACCAATGCATAGTCTTTCTTATCCATGATGTCATATTTTAATTCATCATATCTCAATGCCTAAAAAAAGAAATGGGCTGCTCTAAGCCTTCAACGTTCTTCTGCAATAAAATAGCTACTATTGTATCAAATGAAGTGAAATAAAAAATAAGAAAATCCTTGGAGTAGTCTATGCTGATAACAATTGGAGCTTCAGCCAAGGATTTATTAATCTGATCAAAATAATGACGGGACTCGACAGTCCATTTGATTTCATTACCTTTCCTCAACATGGTTGTGATATACTTGACCAACTCAGCAAAATTTGACACAAACCTTCTCAAAAAATTATTTTTTCCCAAAACAGATTGAACCTCCTTTTTGGATCTAGGAAGTGGAAAGGTTTGGATAGATTCGACTCTATTGGAATTAATCCTTACCCCTTCAGCTGACACAATATGCCCTAATAATGTTCCCTCCTTCATGGAAAACAATGATTTTTTTGGATTCAAAGAGAGACCAAATTTTCTGCATTTCAAGAAGACCTTTTTTAGATGATCATAGTGTTCTTTATCAGATTTAGGGAACACCGTTATGTCATCTAAATAGATAACAACAAACTTGTCCTTCTCTCCAATAAATTTTATGTCCATAGCTTACTAAAAGGTCGCCCATGCGTTCATCAAACCAAAGGGCATCTTGGCGTACATAAACGTACCCCAAGGAGTGGTGAAGGCAGTCTTCTCTCTATCTTTTGGTAAAACATAAATATGATTATAACCAGAAAAACCATCAATCATGGAAATCCTGGCCACACCTATCACCCTTTGTAATATGTGCTCCATCTTGGGAAAAGGGTAATTATCCTTTTTAGAACTTTTGTTCAGATTCCATAAATCAACACAAAGTTTGATTTCTCCATTCTTTTTTCTCACCGGGACCAAGTTGGCCACCCATTCAAAATACCTCAAAGAAATAATAATTTTAGCATCTAAAAGCATTTTTACCTCCTTTTCCATGACAGGAAACAACATAGGATTGATTTGTCTCAACTTTTGCCTCAAGGGTTTGGTCTCTTCCTTTAATGAGATTTTGTGCTCTATAATGCTGGTGTCATAAGTTTTGAGATCTTTGTAAGTCCAAGCGTATACATCAGAAAATTCCTTTAACAACTCAGTATATTCTGCCCTTTGTTCTCTTGATAGGCTGCTTGATAACTTGGCATATTTTGGATCCTTTTTTGTGCCCAAATTGCACTCAGTTATGTCAACATCATCAGTGGACACTTTCCCCTTCACTGCCACATCATTTCTGTCAAATAATATTTCCAAAGGAACTAGCCCTTTTCGAATATCGTTGCTAGGTAGCTGCACAATATGATGATTAGCAATTTTATTAAGGAAAACATCAGCATGAGGATTAATTTTAGAATCATGATCCTGATCAATGTGTAATGCAGAAAACTAATCAACAGTCTTGAGGAATTTTTTAAGTTTTAGATCATCTTCAAACACCTTCCGATATTTTACATTGTCCAGTCTAGAAGGCCTATACTTGAATTCTACATCATACTTGAGTTTAGGTGGTAAGGGGATTATGAAATTGCTTGTTGATACATCCAAAGAATCAACCATAGTATTCTCTTCTCTAGGAATAAACAAAATGTTAAAAGCTAAGAAGAAACTGTCCACCAAGTCCCACACTTCATTCCTGTAAGATCTAAGCCTAGGGTGTTTCATTTGATAAATATTTTTAATCTAATGGAATACTAATTTAGAATCCCCAAATACTGATAGCTCTTCTATCCCCATGTATTTAGCATCCCTCAATCCCAAGACAAGAGCTTTATAGTCTTCCACATTATTAGTAGTGTCAAATTCTAGTTTGTATGACAAAGATATAATCTCTTGAGCTGGTGAGACAAAGACCACTCCAACACCAACACCTTCCTTAGAAGAGGCTCCATCAAAGAACATCTTCCAAACAGAGGTGGTTAGTGGAGACTCCTCACAAAAGGTAACATATTGCTTTCTGATTTCAATCGGAGGTTCAAGAGTATCGGTGAGCTGCAAGATGCTATATCCCAAATCAGTATCAAGAGAAAAAATAGGATGATTTTTGGGGCTTGCTTCATGAATAATGATGTAAGCCAATGGAGATTCCCTGTAAAGTATTCTATTCCCCCCCAAAAAAACGGGAATGGTAGCATATGAGAGATCCATCTACAAGGTTCCCCCAAGTCTTTTTATCCAAGAGCTTGACAAGAGCATGGTGAACTTGGGAGGAACATTAGCCACCACGATATCCATGACTACTATTTTCATGGGCAGTTGAAATAGGGTCACAACCAGATCCTTAATGACTCCAAGACACTTCACTTTCCTGTAGTCAAAAGAATATAAGTCACAGTAAGTCTTTGTGATTTCTAACCCAAGTTCATCCATAACAGTTTTTGGCATGAGATTGTGGGATTCCCCTGAATCCATCAAACAATTATGCAACACCTTATCATGAATATTAAGTGATGTATAGAAAGGATGGGATGAATCATCTCTATATTCTATCAATGGAACCGAGATAACTGTTGGTTTTTCATCTTGCAGATTTACTGAATCAGTGGCACTTGGAGAGCCTTCGGGCTGTAAAATTTTAGAGAGATATTTTTTAAATTCTTCATTTTTTATCAATTCCAAAAAAGGTACAGGGATCTTGATTTTTTGGATCTCATTCTCAAAGATGAAGGAATAAGAAGACTTTAGGATCTCTTTGGTTTCAGGAGTAGGATTTCTGACCAGAACTTGGGGATTTTGAGTGTCTTTTTCCTTACTTCTAACTATCACAACCTTGGCAAAATTTTCTTTTTGGGCAGTCTGATTAGGAGCATCAGTTTTTTCTTCATTCTTTTTGGATCTTAGATTATATCTATTAGGAATTTCTTTTTCTTTATCTCCCTTACCTAATTCATTTATTTGAATATCCATCAAGGATTTCTCATAAGCATATTGAGTCAAGTGAGGGGATGGGGATATGTCACCTAATAAATGAATCTCAAGATCAACTTCTTCCTCCTCTCCTTCTTCATCAACAACTAGGTTGTTCTGTAAAGGAGTTTGTACCCTTTGATCATCTCTCTCTTTGTTTCTGGGATCTCTGGGAAGGTTTTGGGGAGAATTATTTGGTCTCCTGAAGTTACCTCTGTTATCAGTATTTTGAGTATTTCTGTAGGTCTGTTTTCCTTCCAGTTTTAACTTCTCTATCTCAGTAGAAAGGGATTTTACTAATTTGGTGAGCTCATCTACTTGAGGATGAACAGTATGGGAGTCATAGGTTGAGGCTTCAGTTCTGCTTTTTCTCCTATCCCTATTTGATTTCCCTCTGAGTTTATCATATGCCACTATGTTGGATTCCACCTCCAAGGCTGCATCTTGCATATGAACTAAGGAGGATGATCTTATTTCTCTTAGTAGAAGGCACAACTCGGGGTCAAAGGCACTGGCATAAGTGATTTTTCTAGAGGTTTCAGTGGATTTTATCTCATCAGGAATCTTATTGTACATTTTGTTAAATATTTTAGAAGTCAGAGACAGACTCTCCCTCTTTCCCTTTTAGGGATCCAAATTCAGTGATGTAGTACAAAAAGTCATTTTTGTCCCCCCAGTGCCTCAAGAAGGCCTCGTCTAATGCCTCAATGACAGTAATGGATCGAGGTGCCAAACCCCTAAACCACTTCCTAGCCTCACCAAAAAGTCTTTGGACGAAGACCCTCATCCACACATCCTCATTTTAAATGTTTTGATTATCTGCATAGATGTAGAAGGCAAGAAGATGTTCCTCGGCAGTTATATCTTCTTCTCCCGTGAATTTGGGCATGTATTTCAAATAATCTCCAGGAGGGAGGGAATTCATTGGTTGAGGTAAGACAAGAGGGGAATATCTTGTAGCCACTATGGCATCCATCCTATTTGCAGGGGGGTTAGAACCTGCCATTGGATTTTGAACTCTTGGTGAACAAGGAGGAGAAGGGGACTTGACTGTGTGCAGCTTAGGTGAAAAGGTAATGTATGAAGGGAAAATTTTAGTTTTCATAGCAAAAGGATGGGTCTTGGAAGAATATGGTAAAGTCTGCATAGGGGAGGAGGTTTCATTTTCTTTGACAACATAAATTCTAACAGGAGGAGGGGTAGCAAAACATAAAGTAGGAAACTCCTTAAGACTCTCAAGACTGTACCACTTTACAATGTCACGGGAAGAAATAATGTCAACGCTTTCTTCTTTCAAATCAGCTTCGAAAGAGGAGTATTCAATAGGAAACTTTTGAAAATCAATATTCTTAGATACTTCAGCAGAAGGTAAAGAAGGATTACTTGATATAACAACTGGAGTATTAAGAGTGGAATCGGGCAGCTGACCAGAAGCACTTGTAGCAACAACCTTTCTTGAGAAACTTTTCCCTTCTTGATTATCTTTTCTAGGTGAGCCTCAGGTGGAACCAAAGGTAACTGTGGATTTGATATCGTATGTCTGCCTTTAGGTGCTAGAGATGAAACAATGGAGTCGTTGGGTGCAAGCTGTAATATTCAAGACTCTAATTTCTAATGCACCTTTAGAACTAGTAAGCTATGCCATTTAATCTCAGGAAAAAGTCTTCAAATCATTACCCGACAATGACGTCAAGAATGTTAGCTCTAGGAATCACCTTCATATTGCATGGAAGGCATGCCCAATACCCATTAGGTTATATGTGAATGTAACAAAGTTTTGAGGGGTCAAATGGATAAGACTCAAGATGATAATGTTTCAACTCAGAAATTGGGGCTAGCATGCACGAGAAATCAAGGTCTTGGATAACTTTAATCAGTAAGTGGGATTAAGTATGAATAGAGGGAAGACTTCAGTGAGAGGAATGTAGAGGTTGTTGTAAATATCATATCTGCAGACAACCTAAGGAAGAAAGACTCTTTACACAAGATCTTCTTGAGTTCAAAACTTAAGGACACTAAAGAAACATCATGATAATATAATAATCAAACATACATAATAATATCACCACAACCATTCATGTGAATCATTCAAATCATGAACACTTTAGCATCAGAAGCAAATAAGCTGGAAAGAGAAGTTGATTTCTATTAACCAGGATGTCTCAAATCAAGTACACAACCAGTTCACAATAACTTCATCAAAATATTATAGTATAAGGGAGCCTTTCTCAACCATTCGAACCTACTGAATAATTTCATCTATCTATTTATAACAAAAAGGTAGGAAACAACTGGAGGTGCGAGATGGCCTTCTTCCCATGAAAATCTCTAAGAATTTATTCCATCTAAAAACTTGACTAAAAACCTATGATATAAAATTGGAAAGTGTTGGTGACTGATTCAACGAATTTTTGAACTAAATTGATCTCCCTTTAGCATGAAACTCCTTGTTTTCCATGTGTCCTTCAGGGGAATGTGGCTGTCATGATGCTGCCATCTACTGTCTCTGTAATTCTCTCCATCATTAGCTATCCAAAAGGTTGTTAGCGAGACTCTCCTGGATTCCTGGTATCTGTTGGTAGCATCTTTGGGTAGCACTCTAAGTAGCAAACTTTGTAGTGCCTTCACCAAATTTCATGAGATTCTATAGTGAAACCTAAAAACTAGACAAGTAGAAGAGGTAGCACCAAACCTTTGTATCCTCTATGCAAACTTCAGTCTCTGCAAGAATTTTGGTAGCGAATTTCAGTAGCACCACTCTAGTGTATCTCTGTGTAGGATTCCATCTCTGCCAGAAATTCGATAGCAAATTTTGGTAGCACCATTGTGTATCCTGTCAAACCTTAGGTAGCGCCATCATAATTCACAACACCTTCACTTGAACATATGTTGAATGGGTAGTAACCTTGGGAAGTAGAAGCTTTATTAGTCTTAGATGTTTCAACAACATTGTGGGTAGAAAACTGGTGGAATATCAAAAATAGACTATTCCGTAGTTCCATAGCACTATGGAATGTCTGCACTATTACTGCCGAAGGGATTGATTATTTGTAAAAAACCAAAAACTATGAACAGTAAGAACTAGAAGCCTGTATAGGTGGAAGAGGTAGTGTTTCATCAATAGTTTATCCTCACAAAAAGGGACCATCTTCAAAAATGGAGGTCACCTTTCACCAGCTACTTCATTAACCTAACACTTAACCTGACACTCTTTCTTGGAGAAGGAGGATCCTCCTTTGGCACAACATGATTCTTCCTTTTAGAAGTGACATAATTATTCAATGGAGCTATGCTCTCCTTGGATACTGGTGTCTCCTTTTCAATAACAGCTTCAACCAATACCTGGAAGTTCCTTTGAGCCACTTCATCTTGAAAATGTTGCAACTTTTCTTTGAGCTTTCTGTTCTGAGACTAAAATCCTTTGTTCTACCTATAAAGGTTTTGAGTTGCCTATGGAGAGGATAGCCATTTCTTACTGCAAACCTTTCTAGGTCAAGAGTGTGGTTGTATCCATCCATGAGTTCTTTCATCTTAACCCTGTCAGACATGGATTCTTCTTTCAAATGAGCCACCTCCTTCCTAGTATCCCTAAGTTGCCTGATTAATCTTTTGAATGTCTGGCTACCACGTGAAGTAGTGACATGAACAATCTCAACAAGATTTTTCATGGTTTTCTCTTCCTGCATGAGATTAATTAACTTGTCTATCTCATCAGTCTTCTTGATGCCTTTGCCTTTATCTTTCTTTTTCTATATGGGGATTTCTTCTTTCTTCTCCATAGGCTTTCCAATTCCTTGGCTCCTATCTTTATTTTCTGTAGGATAGAGACTTTGGGTAGGGATTGTTCTTCAACAACCTCTTTAGAAGTTGATGCTCTTGTGAAGGTATTTCTGACCTTGATGCTGGATGTTGAAGGAGATGAGGATAATTGTAGCTTCTTCCATTTCTTTGTTGTAGGTTTAGTAGAAGAAGAGACTTCTTTTAACTTTGGTGGAGGAGGGGGTGAAAGATCTCTCTGTGGAGAAAGACAAGCTTCCACCTCAGTTCCTACGACCTCCTTGATGACCTCTTGATATTGAACATGAACTCTCCTCTTTCTCTTCTTTCTAGTAACTTCTTTAGCAACACTGGTGGATAGTAAAGGGCTTGCTATCTTCGACTGAGGAGTAGCTGCTATATCAAACTTGAAGTAACAAAATGTTCCCATGATATGTCTTTTTTACCTAGTTCTTCATAAACTAGCATTCTAATTAATCCATAGTGAAATATGCTAGTATCCACAACCTTAGACTTGGATTGAATCATGCCTGACCTATTGCCTATGCTCCTTAGCAAATAGTAGGGAATATTCATTTCAATTTTACCGATAAAATGCACCAAAAGCCTTATATGGTACTGGTATAATGTATTTAACCTCCCTTCACATTTAAAGTACCTCTGAGTGATCCTCAATATCTTGTCAAACTGCTCAATCAAATGATTCCTTGGCACACCTTTATACAAATTACCATCTTTGTGTTCATGCTTAAGGAAATATTTGGCATAGGTTTCATTCAAAGCCATGGATTTAATCCATTTCTCACCTATGATAGGGATTCCTGTAGCAGTTGAAATAGAGGCCTCAATCACCTCAAATTCTAGATCCCCTACCTTGGTTTTCAGGCCATCAAAATGTAAGGCAAACTGCATTGTCACCTTAGGATGACCTCTTTGAATATTTTGGCAGAAAGAGAGGCATCCCACCCTTTAAAAAACTTCTCTGGCCGTGGGCTCTGCCTCAATTAGGTGCATGTCCATGGGTCGTTTTTGACCACCTTACCTCCCTTGTGTGACTTCTTTGTCTGAGGAGTCTCCATAGTTTAGGATAAGAGCTTCTTATGGCTATGGAGTGGTGATAATGAGGAGGAACTAAATTCAAGGCTCAAGTGGACAGATCTTCCCTTAAACCAGATTGGTTGCAAGCTAACTAAACTAGCTACTGAAATCCCACCCTTGGATGTGTGCAGGTATGAAAAATTATAAAATGAGAGGATACTTTGTAATTAGCTTTTGAAAGAAACAACCCAATTTAAGTGTCAGAGGAAGCAGGGGAACAAAGTTGTTGAGTAGCACCTGTAAGTAGCACACCGCACATACAGAGGATAGAACTTGCTTGGATGTCGTGAGCTTAGTAGCTATGGTGGGCGCATGTATCAAACTTTGATATGCAGGTAATGAGATTTACAGGTTTGAATGGAGGGAAGAAAATGATAGGGTGGCATGAGGAAAGATCTCCTCCAGTTATGCAGGCCTGATAACCAAAATTCTGAGCATTATCTTTCCTTGAAATTTATGTGTAGAGGAAAACATGGAATACCTGTGGAATAAAAGCCAGTTTGAAGCCCCAACAAGATTTCAGGAAGAATTCACGAGCATCTCGACCTCCAAATCTACCTCATTATCAGGTCTGGTAGCATTGTTGTTGTTGATTGGTTAGAATTGGGAGTTTGCATGGCACAACAATCTTGAGCTTTTCAAAAATTGCAAACCGTTATTAGAGCTTGTAAATACAAGATCTTGAAATCATCTTTTAACCAACTCCTGGTACTGAAAAAAAGGAAGAGGTGACATCAACATTGTAATCATAAATCATGGTGGAATATGATGAATGAGAAATGCAGTACGGAAACTCCTGATGAGTTGGCAATGCTTCATTTAAAAAACTGATTGGAAAGGTAATCAAAGGAAAACAAGGCATGGCTATGAGGGAATCAGTGAGGAAAATGGTCTGTCAAATCAACCTATTCATGGAGTGAATCGATCCTAGTGAAAATTCATGAGGGGGATCAAAGATAAATCATGAAAAAAATGGTCCTAAGTCCAAATTTGAATGAGGATCAAAACACAAGTCATGACTCAATACTTTATTTATCAAGGGGGTCATAACAAACACACTTTTAAAAGGGTCGAATTAAAAACAAATAAAATATAAGGCTTAGGAAAAGATAAAAATAAAGGCTAAAACCCCCGGGAAACTTAGTGTGATAACAGGAAGTAGATCCTGATTCCACTAATGAGAAAAATGACTTTCTCAATAGACAAGATATGGCCATAGGATGTATCCTTTGGTTTATTTCTCCTGAAATTCTTTACCAAGTATGTGATGACTCATAAGATTCAACTCCAAACGAATTATGGAGCATATTGGAGGTTTTATTTGGGAATAATGAAGATTGCATGCAAAATATTGATAATATAGAGCAAGTAGAAAAGCCAATGGAAGATTAATCATCTCAATTTGAAGAGCCTTCTACATAAGTATCTGCACAAATTTATATTTCATTAATTGAATATGATGTCTACTCTATTTTAGATTTTATTTTTTTTGAATTTCATGTGGAATATATATTTCATGCATATCAAGAGTCGCGTGCATACACTTTTTCATGCACCGTGCATGAATCTTAGGAGACAAAAAAGGGGTCGCACACATCAGATCCAGTTATGATATTTTCTGAAAAAACTTGTAGAAACAAGTTTAGAGTCAATTACTGTTAGTTCGACTAGTGGAAGTTGTGACTCAGTTAACTGATGATTGCATGGATCAATTAACTAGGATTAGGTGTCAGTTCACTCCAATGTCTGTCATTGAGTGTATAGAACTCTCTATATCACTACTATGGTGCATTAGTTACTCATGTATCCTATATCTATTGTAAATTATTCACTCTTTGACTGTGCAATATAGTTAATGAGAATTCTTCCATTCTTTCTCTCCTCATTCTCTTTTCTTCTATTTTCTCTTGAATTGTGTATGTCAATTCCTAGATCTATCTATTCTATGTAGGTTCAACACATTTACATATATCTCTTAATCGATTACCAATATCACAGGATCCATTTATTCAAAGAATTTGCGAATGTAAAAAGTTACCCAAGTTTGACAATCTATGGTCTGATTGTGTTCATAAAGAAACAAAAATGTTATCCAGAAAAATCTTGCAGAAACCTCTAGAATAATAAGAAGAAGAGAAATCATTTTCAACCCATGCAAGAAAAGGGAAAGGAAAATTCTGGAAGAAGAATACAAGACCATCAAGAAAGAAGATGGTTATTTCAAATATCCAATGCTACATTTGTGACTATTTTGGTCACTATGCTAGAGATTGTCCTCAAAGGAAAATAAGAGAAAAGCAACATGCATCGATAGTTGATTTTGATGAACATCCACAGAATAAGACTAAACCTAAAGACAATCCTTGAAGAAATTATTTATACTACATACATCAGGAGGACTTCTACAACTCTCACTGTAAGTACAATTTAGTTAATTTTATTTTATTTTGTATTCGACCATTTTCCCTAGTACGAGAGCCCATTGTTAAGTAGGTATTTTTGAGTCATTTTATATTCAACCATTTTCCCTAGTACAAGAGTTCATTTTTGGTTTGGTTATTGTCCTAGTACAGGAGGTCATTTTGGTTGTTATCCCTATGGTAGGCCATCTTGGCTATTATCCTAGTACGAGAGGCTAGACTTTTTATTTTTGATAGAAGGGTCATTATCCTTGGTACGGGAACCCTTATCCTTATTTTGGTAGATGGGTCATTATCCTTGGTATGGGAACCCCTTGTTCTAGGTTAAGAAAAAGAAATGTATGACAACAAAACAATAGGCTTGAAAGGAATCAGAGGGAGCTAGACTTCAGAGGGAGTCAATTGACTCAAAGGAAGAGTCATTGACAATCAATATTCAAGGAGTCAATGATAAGGAATAAGAAAACATGGTTTCATGACACTTTGCAAGATACAAAAGGGCATGTAGTATATGGAAGCATGGTTTAAAGATTCTATAAGATAGAGTTAGTTGATTTCAAAGTTCGAGATGAAGTATATTGATAGGATATATTGGGATTGGAAGCATGGTAGGAATAATATGAGATCTTCAGTGAGGAGACTGAAGAGGTTTAGCATGATTGACATGAATTTCATGTACACACCTATGATGACACATCTGAGGAAGTTGCGTGATGATATAGACATTTTCCATGCATAGATCACCTTGTGCCAGTATATGGTTGAGCCGTGGCCATATTATTAGGTTACAACACAAAATGTAGGTACCTGTGTTGTGGTATAGATAGATATGATTGGTCTCTGATGATGAAGTACGAATGCCAAGATATACAATCTTTGGATTTGGAGTGTAGAATACAAACCGAGCACCTGGGGCGCTACTTCAACTTGGGATAGAGAAGGATTTCCAGACAAGAAGGGAAGATGATATCTATAGAACTTAGTTGTATATTGCAACCAATGACACACGTTATGAAGCAGGGTGGATTTCAAAGGATGTTGTAGGACTTCATCAGAGACATGGTACATGAAGGAGCAATGAGGCTCCATCACATATCCACAGATGAGCACATAGCTAACATTTTCACTAAGCCTCTGTCTGGGACAAGCTTGGCATGAATGCAAATGTTTCCCCAGGGGAGTGTTGATGATTGCAGCATCATGATGATATTTGAATATTGATGAGATGGACTTGATCATGTGGGAATAGGCCCATATGTAATATTCAACGAACTGAATATTTGAGTTGTTGTTAGATCTCCATGAGGATATTGGATAGACATTCCAATATTGGTTATATGGAATTGACCATGTGGGGGTGATCCCAGGGTAGTCTTCGATGGACTGAAGTTTGGGACCCTGATGTAGTCTTTGATGGACTGAAGACTCAAATATTGATGTAGTCTTTGATCAAATCAATCTATGTAGTTCTCGATGGACTGAGGACTCCTCCAATGTGTGTGAATTTTATCAGGAATAAAACTCACAGTGGGGTGAGTGGCCCCGATAAGAATCGGGCTAACCCTTCTCCTAGTACTGGGCTAGAAACCAAGGGAGATAGGGAACATCTACATCTGGATTAGATATTCCCCAACGTAGTCTTCGACGAACTAAATACTCAAGGTGCTTGAGGTGCAATTCCATGTGTTTGATAGCATTGAACTAAATGCATTCATAGAGTGATCCTATGGGAATATATACATTCCAGAACTGATCTTTATCATTCTAAAGATGCTCATGATCATGTGGGAATGGAAACATTCCAAGATCAACTATGAGGTGAATGTGGCTCTGATTTGGTCATAATTATTTTCATGGGACAAGAATGATCCAAGGTTCTAGAGACATGGTTGTGGAGATGGATCATCAATATAGCTAATGAGGCCCATGGATAAAATTTTCTATGATATAAGAATACTAAGAATAAGTACAAGATATGTTTGATGAATTCCTTCCTCGTTAATAAGGAGTGTTTTTTTTTTTCAAATTTAGGAGGCCATTCATCAAGAAGAAACACTGAAGAAACCCCTAGAAGAAGTTTAGAATGAGAAGTCGGCTTCGAGATAAGAAAATATATTAATTTAATTTAAAATAACACTATTTTGATATAAATTCATCCCTAGTGAAGGCTCAGGTCCACCCAGGAATAAGTCAATAGTCTAATATAAATAGGAGGTACCTAGTCCTCATTTGCAACCATAAGAAATCATCCTCTTCTCAAGAAGGTTCGATACTGCATCCAGGAAGCTGAAATTGTAGCAAGGAGACATTATTTTCTTGGTTTTGAGCCTTTGAGATAGGGTTTATTCATTGTGACCTTATACTTGTGGTTCTTGGTTGGATATTATTATAGAGGAAGTGTTATTGGGTTTTTCCCCCATTGTTGATTTTCCAAGGGTAATTTTTTTTCTCTTTGTGCCTGGTGTGACTTCAGTGATCTTGGCACATTTTTATGTATATAATTATATTGTGACATATAATTATCTATATCTGGAAACACATATAAAAATAAACATCTTGTTCCCAAGTACACGGTGGGGACTTATTTCCTGCACATATACAACGGTCCAGGATGCTTTTTCCCATAGATGCATAGGTGAGTCTTGATAATGAACCATAACATTCACTGCTTCCATTATCGTCTGATTCTTTCCTTTTTCCACACCATTATGTTGAGGATTATAGGGAGTAGTGAAATCCCTCTTAATCCCAACTTCTCTGCAGAATGCTTTGAAGTCATTGGATGTGAAATCTCCTCCATTATCTGACCTCAAAATATTTATCTTCTTTTCATAACTATTTTATACAAGGGCTTTGAATTCCTTGAACTTATTGAATACTTCACTTTCTTTTTTCATGAAATAAATCTAGGTTTTACCTGTGAATTCATCAATAAATGAAAAATAATATACATACCCTCTAAGTGAAGTGGTTGTCATCGGTCCCACACATGTCTGAGTGCATGATGTCCAAAACTCCTTTGGATTTTTTGTTACTGCTTGGAAACAAACTCTTCACATTCTTTCCTTATGAGCATCCCTTGCATATACCATTATGATTCACCTGAATCTCTGGAAAACATGTCACCATCTTTCTCACGATCAATAATTATTTGTTATGTATGTAAGAAAGTCTTCTATGCCACATCTCATTCAGATTTACAATACTATGAACTAATGTTGAATCTAATTGTTCCTTTGATTCATATAGATCTCCTTCTTGAACACCAGCCACAATAGCATCGTCAATAGACTTTCCTCTTGGAAACATAATAACTTCACCATCAATGAATTGAACTTTAAATCTTTTCTGATCCAATGCTGAGATAGAAAGGAGATTATTCTTCAAACCAGGTACATACAAACCATCTTTCATTTTCATAGGATTTCCGGAATCCAACCTGTAGGAGGATTCTCCTACCTGTTTAATGGGATATTAATAGCCATCATCTAGCTTCACCTTATGAGGTGAATCGTTTTGAACCAATTTTGAAAGAGAATCCTTGTAATCGGTCATGTTCTTAGAAGCACGACTAACGATAATCCATGTGTGACTTCCATGAGTGATTTTCCTTGTAAGCAATTATATCAATACATATTCTTCACTTGAATCATATTCTTTTGATTTCTTTTGAATAGGTTCATTGTCTTCTCTTGTATGAGAATTATGTCTTTTATACTTTCCTTCTATGATCTCTTCTTTTGCATGAGGAAATTTTTTAGAAATGTGTCCCATCTTTTGAGAGATGTATCACTTGTAACTTGAATAATTATTTTGAGTCTTTTATGTCTTTTGAAACTTCATGTGAGGATGATATTGTTTATGCTCTTTCCTTTTCTTGTATTTGCTTCTAGTGCTTGATTTTCTTCATTACCCAACTTTTCTTCTCTTGTTTCCCATCTAGCTTCTTCTTGAGTGCAATCTTCCCATAGCTTGCTAAAATTTGTTAGCTTTATTCTTGAACATATTCCATGACTAAATGATTCCCAAGACTTTGGGAGACTATTCAATGTAGTCATTACTAGCTCAGCTTATTGAATTGTGTCTCCAATGGATTCAAGTTTTTATTTTATTTTAGATACCCATGTGAAGTAGGATTGAATGGTTTTTGAGTTATGAATATTCAAATTATTAAGTTGTGATCTCAATGTCATCTTCCGATTGATATTATTGAATTCATATAATCGAGATAAGGCATCAAAAATTTGTTTCATGGTTTTTAATGATGAGACATGAGGGATAAAGTGATCCTTGATGGAATCTGCAATGCTCCTCTCTTCTTTAACTATGTTCTTCTTGTACTTTTCTTTGGCCTCTTCTTCAATGAACCCTTCTAGGTCATTCTATTCTAAAATGAGCATCACTCTATATTTCCATGTTCAAAATTTATCAACACCCTCAAGCTTCTCATCAATATTAGTGTTGGAAGTCATTATTCCATGGGATTTATAAATATGACAAAAAATGAGACTTTACATAAATGAGTTTTGGACTTACCATAGACTGAGATATGCCAAGGATACCTCCTTTATTCAAGCATATTCTTCAACTCAACCTTTAGATGCTAGATTCCTTCACCTATGGTTTTATGAGGAAACACTAATTTGTCAATTTCAGAATTTTGGAGATCTAATCCGGGGGAAAGATGCACCCTCCTTAGAATCCCTTCTTCATTGATTGTGAGTGCTCAATGAGCTTGACAATAGGGAAAACTAACAATCTTCATTCTAGTAGCTAGATTGTTCTGAAGGAAACCAACTCTGAAACCATGTTAAAATTTTGGTATGCTCCTTTTACCATAGAAAATTTTACTCCATTGTCACCCAACCATAGGCACTTACACATACCACCCCCGATCATAATAACCTTTTATTATATAGATTCTAACATGTCCACTCTAGAACTAACAAATAAACCCTAACACAACTGCTAGCTTAACCATAAGTACCAACACAACTATAGTAGCAACAAAATACCAAGAGAGTGTACCTTTACCAAGAGAATCACATAGGAGGATGATACCAGAAAGATTCAACAAGGAAAGAATTCACCACTACAACTATTGTGTTCCCTTGCTCAAACTTGCACCTTCTTCTGCGTCACCAATGCAATTGTTGCAACTACTTCTCCTAAATCTTGTGCTCTAACTAAGTGAGTGAGTGTGTATCAAATTGGCCAGCACCTACCTTTATTTGTACTAGTTTGTCATGTGACTTTTCAAGTGGGTCCAACTTCTCTTTCTGGAGCCTTCTAATTATTTATTATTATTATTCTTGGGCCAACTTCTCTTCTAGGGTATTTCCACATATTTTTAGTGGTTCTCTTTCTTTTGGAATCTTCTACTCTAAGCACAAAGGTTGTCTTGGAGGTTAATACCTCTCCCAAATACCAAAAAATCAACAAATATATAAAATATTGTATATTATTTGATTAATCCTCCCTTTTGGGATAGATATTGCAATTTCTTAATTTCATTAAGTATTCATATTCACAAATAGTTTGAACAATCAAATAGTGAATATGATGAATTTGTGATAAGACGAGATCTATAAGATGAAGGCTCATTTAGAAGATAAAGAATCACCAAGATTAGATGGAGAATCATAGAGGTTGGAAGGCCAAGGACCAACAATAAACATATTAATAATGCGATGATTTAATAAAGAGGATGTTGTTAGCTCGTGTGTTTATAGAATTTTAAACATGTGTTAAGTTTCATAATATTATATTCTCTCTTAGTTTTCTTGGTGCTTATGGGCATGAGAAATATAACTTGCGAACTATTCTCTTGTTATAATGTTTATTATAACTTACAATATGCTTGATAACATCTGATATGATATAGGGATCTTCTCTATATATTGTGAACTATTATTGGTTTCTTAGAATATATGATTATTCATATACATAAGTAGTGGACTATTTTCTCTATTTCATATGGCTAATTTTGTTTCTTGTTGGTTTCATAATATGGAATTGTTCCTAGTAAGTGGATCATTACACTTTAGGAGGGAGTTGGGAGGCTTCAATTTGGGTTCATTTCTGATAACAATAGTGGATTATTATATGTATTATCAATTAAATTTCCAAATCTTATCATTTTTCCTACCTGTGATTTAGGTCAATGTGTTCCATACTGCACTCATGACTTATATATTAGATGCATTTAATTTAAAATCATAAAAACTCAAGTTATGGTAGTTGATTTTGCAAACCAAAGGGATCACCTCGAGTTAGGAAGTTCTAACTAGATGCTTATACCTACTAAGCATGTGAGGTTGGAAAGGATCATTTTCTTATGTCAACATTTTTCCACTAGAAGGAGGGTGGATGGAAAGGTGCCCTTGTAGAGATAAATTTTTACTTCTACAATCACCGCAAGATTTTATTATTCTTGAAAGGACCTTTGGATGACATTCCAAAAACGAAAGTAGGATTCTTGTCAAAATTTAATGGTGAAGGAAGCCAACACTTTTGAACCTATTATGAATTATGAACTCAAATTGTGTTTTCTTAATATTATGCATGTGGATATTGTTTGTAGGTTATTTCCATTCCCCTTCAAAGGAAAAGTATCATAATAGTGCAATGTATTCCCTATTTGTATGATTTGAAATTGGACCCTATTTAATTTATTTATTTTAAATTCTTTTGATAACTCTTATCACATGGCTAAAATGTTCTAAGAACTTTGCACAATACATGTCCAAGATGCAAAGTTAATTTGATATTTCAATACTAGATTTTGAGTATTATTGGCTTCATGAAAAAAACAAGGGAAATAGTTGCAAAGCAACTAGTCCCTACCTCGTTGTTATATTTGTGCATTAATATTTGATAATATGCATGTTAATGGATTACACTATATTTGATAATAGGCATGTCAATAGTTCTTATCTATTCTTGGTAGGTTCTAGGAAGTTAGATATGTTTTTATGCTTAGGCTAGGTACCTTGGCACAAATTATTATTTTTCTCTGACTCCATCCAATCTTCTTTTCATGGACATGTATTTAAACTAGTTTTTAATTAGTAAACATTTTTTTAATTATAATATTCTTTAGCTCGTGCTTAAATTAATAATAGATTCTCCTAAATCATAATTATAAATACACATATTTAATTCCACATTAACATTAATATTTCTTTCTACTTAAAAAATAGTAAAAAATAAAATAATTGTTATGAATGTAATAATCTCATTATAAAAATTTTGAAATAAAAATATTTTTTTAATATTACAGTTATAATTTTTTTTTTAACTTTAATCGAATTTAAGGGAAAGAAGAAAAATTGGTTGCATTTGAAAGTAATTGATAATAACTGTATGTAACCGAGGAAAGGAAGTTAATGATTTTGTAAAGTTATTATGTTGCTATATTGATGAAGGGGAACTCAAAACAAATGAATGGAAATTGAAACAAAATTTTCAAAGATTGTTTTGTAAACCACCCCATTGGGAAAATGCCCAATGACAAATTCAAATTGAGCCTGGATTGATGAAATAAATGTTTATTAGTTTTCCATCATAATTTGTTGAAGTTACTTCACACACACCTAGGATATCTTCTTCCTAAGGTTTTTCCTTGTTTATTAGTCATAATTAGTCATTATCCAGTCTCCTATATTTTAGGGGAGAATATTCCACTTGGAGAATATTCTCTTTCAATTGACACTTTAGTTTGACTAATTGAGTTGAGTTTAGATGCTACATTGGTTTTGTCACCATGAAACATTGAGATCATCACCATTCTAATTCGACATTGCCTTGGTATCATCACCATACTAACGCATTACCCTTGATTCTTTGAGTTAACTCCTCAATACTCTCTGTTCAGTCAGTTAACTAAAGACTAGTCGACTAGTTAACTCAACTAGGTTGTAGTTCAGTCCCGTAACTGCTTGAGAGACTAGACTAGGTGGAATTTCACTCCCATAACTGCTGGTGTGTGTCCATATCACTCTATACCACCACTATGGTGCAATGGTTCTCCTCCAATACACACTCATTGATTTATACAGAGTATATCATGTGTCAATTATTCATTATTCACAACGGTTAATGAGGATTCTTTCATTCTTTATCTCCTTCTTCTTCTTTCTCAAATTCTCTCTGAAAATGTGTGTATTATTGTTTA
Source organism: Picea engelmannii (assembly GCA_009831015.1). Taxonomy (NCBI): domain Eukaryota; kingdom Viridiplantae; phylum Streptophyta; class Pinopsida; order Pinales; family Pinaceae; genus Picea; species Picea engelmannii. The sequence continues at coordinate 50,556 of ML785275.1, forward strand.
TCTAGATCTATTATGTGCAGGTTCAACACATTTACATGGTATCAGAGCTGAGAGACTACTAAGAAAAATCTGCACCAAAATTGTTTGCAGGTACAAAAGATTGAAGACAACGGAAAGATGGATTTCCAAAAAGAATTCATTCCTACACCTTACAACTATTTTTCATGGAAGGATAAAATAGCCATACATCTATGAAATAGAGGGTTGTACAAGTTAACCTTGAATACATATACAAAACTGACATCATCCATAGAAAAATCCAAGTACTTAAATCGCATGGATGAGGCACCCAGAACAATTTGTAGTGTTATTTCTCCCAATCAATTTTTTCACATATCTTCCTATAAGACTCCCAATGAAGCCTAGACCAACTTGTAAGGTCTCTTTGGAAACCATGATGAGATAACAGGACACATGTTAGAGGTGGAGCTTCTAACATTGGATCCAAAAATCTTCGACAATATCCAAGATTGCTTTACAAAATTCAAGGATTTACTATTGCAACTCAAAGCTTGCAGGGTTGATAAATCGAAGAAAGAGAAACAAATGGTTATCACCATTCTCTCCAAGATTGGTCCCGAATTCTCTGTATTTGTATCCACATTCCATACTGTCAGATTCACCTCTGGAGCCACCTGGAAGATGCCTTCTCTTGAGGAATTTATCGAATCCCTGACACAAGAGCAAACCAAGCTCATCAACAAGGGCACAATCAAAGGCCCAAGGGAACATGCACTCATTGTGAATGATGGCAGCCACAAATATTAGAAATATAAAGATAAAGATAAACAGAAATCTCATGCACATCTGAAGAAGGAAGGGTACACAAAACCCTTCATTGATGCCTCTGGATCTAAAGGGGAAAGGGAGAGAAATGCGTGTACTGTCACAAAGGATTCCATTCTGAATCTACATGCATGAAAAAATAAATAGATATGATGTCTCAAATAATTCAGCAAAACAACCTTGGAGAGTGCATCCCTGAGGGTGCCAAGAAGAAGAATCTAGAAGATCTGAATTCCAAGAAAGGCAATTCTAGCCATGCCTTAATTGCCATCAACTCCTCTCTCGATGCTTGGATCATTTATTCAGGAGCATCACATCACATGGTTTCCTCAAAAGAAGTATATTCTTATTTGGATGCATGCAAAGGTACTCTTATTATGATGGGGGAAAACTCTTTTGTCGAAGTCATCGACAAAGGAAGGATTGAACTCACCAATGGAAGCTTCGAGAATGTGTTGCATATTCCAAAAATTTCTGTCAACCTTATCTCCATGTATTAGATGATGAATTATGGCACCAGAAATAAATTCATATTCACACCAAATTCCATGGACATATACGACATGCAAACCAACTCTAGGGTTTCTACTGGTGAGGTAAATCATCAATCTAGATTGTATACTTTTTTATGAATTCATTGAACCTAGTTCTTCTTTACTTCTTACTCATGTTGATGAAAGTAGTAGGATATGGCACAAAAGGTTTTGACATTTGAATTTAAGATACATGCAACACCTTAAAAACAAAATATTGGTTGATGGTCTACCAGACATCCATTTCTCCAAGGGAGTGTGTGAGGGATGTGTTCTCGGGAAACACCCTCAAGAAACATTCGACAAGGGAAAGTCTCAGAGAGCCTCCACACCTTTAGATATGATCCATAGTGACCTTACAGGTCCTTTTCCGCATCCATCCATCAACAAAGAGAGGTTTGTTCTCATTTTTATTGATGATTTCTCACGTTTTACATGGATCTACTTTCTCAGGAAAAAATCTAAGGTCTTTCAACACTTCAAAGATTTCAAAGCCCTGGTTGAGACACATTCCAGAAAGAAGATCAAAGTCCTCCGAACTGATAATGGGGGAGAGTATGTAAATCATGAGATCCATAATATTTTCCATGAGGCAAGGATTCATTTGCAGCGCACAGTTCCCTATACTCTGCAGCAAAATAGAGTTGCTGAGCGGAAAAACATATCTCTAAAGGAGATGGCATCTTGCATGTTGCATGCAAAGTCACTACCACAGAGACTATGGACCTGAGCACTTAATTGGGCAACATACATCCAAAACAAATCTCCGCATAGATGTTTCAAGGATAAGACCCCCTACGAGGCTTGGAGCAGCCTCAAACTGGAAGTGACCCACTTTCACATTTTTGGTTCACGTGCATGGGCCCGAATTCCCTCTAAAAAGAGGAAGGCACTTGATCCACAGAGAACTAAGTGAATTTTTGTTGGATACCCTGACGGTGTGAAGGGATATAGGCTTATTGATCTTTCCTCATACCGGCTCATCATTGAGCGAAGCGTCCAATTCGAGGAAAGTATATCGCATGCAACTCAATAGCTGCATGAAGATACATTCATTCTTCCACCTGTCTGATATGATAAGCATGCACATGCCAAATCTTATTCAGATGAGAGTTCTGATTCAAAGGACTCAAATGATTCTGATTCAGAGTCAGTACAGTCAGATGTAGAGTCAGAGCATCCAAATGCAGTTGCAGAGCCATAGTAGAGGCCCAAGTGGGCACAGACGACTCTTCAGGATGTAGGGGATCTTGTTAGTGATCCAACCAATACTAGGAGGACTTGATCTGATTCTGAGGAGCCTCCTGTTTCACTCATTGCCACTGAACCATTTCCCTTGAGACATATTTTCTTGCTTTAGTCTTCAGATCCATAGTCTTAAGGCGAGGCTACTGGAAATACCTTTTGGGAATCCACCATGTAGGAGGAGTACAACTCCCTCCTCGAGAACCAGACTTGGGATCTGGTTCCCCTTCCTTCTGGGAGGAAACTTGTTAGATGTAGATGCGTCTATAGGACCAAGAGCACAAGTGATGGAAATATTAGCAAATACAAAGCCAGGCTTATTGCCAAAGGTTTTCAACAGGTTCATGGTATTGACTATCATGAGACCTTCTCTCTAGTACCGAAGATGGATTCCATATGATTGGCACTTGCCATTACGACAACCAAGGGATGGGAAGTTCATGAGATGGACGTGAAGAATGCATTTCTTCATGGTGATCTCTTTGATGAGATCTATATGGAGCATCCCTAGGGATTTATGCAGGACTCATCTTTGGTCTTTCGACTGAAGAAGTCACTTTATGGCCTCATGCAGGCTTCAAGGGCATGGTATGCCAATATGGATTCCTACCTGTTGTCATAGCACTTTGTATGTTGTAAATTAGAATTGAATGTCTACATGCTCAGGATGGTTGATTCACTTCTACTTTTAGTTTTGTATGTCGATGATTTGTTGATCACTGGGTACTCAAATTTAGCGATTGTTGTAGTCAAGAGGATTCTACATGACAGGTTTTTGATGGCGGACATGGGTCCCCTACACTTATTCTGTGGAATCGATATCAGTCAGGATGCATCATACATCAAAGTGTCTCAGGCCAAGTATGCATGAGATCTCCTTGAGAGATTTCACATGACAGACTACAAGCCTGCTCCAACTCCTTTCTTATCAGGAGTCAAACATGAAGATGGCGAGGAGACTCCACTGGTTGACAACACACTATACAAACATCTAGTGGGGATCTTGTTGTATCTCACACACTCTAGACCAGACCTGTCATATGCAGTTGGCGTAGTTTCTAGGTTTATGCAGGAGCCGCATGAGCTACATTGGAAAGTTGCTAAGTATATCCTTCGATACATACAGGGCACCATCACCTTTGGGATTCATTATGAAATAGACTCTACATTAGATCCTGTTGGATTTATTGATTCTGACTGGGATGGAAATAACACTGAATGCAAGTCCACATCTGGTTACTCACTTAGTATTGGTTTCGGGCCTATCTATTGGACGAGCAAGAAGCAAGCTTTCATTTTTCTATATTCATTCGAGGTAGAGTACAGAGGGGTAGTTAGCATAACCATTCAGGCTATGTGGCTACAACATTTTCTCACTGAGTCGGGCATTTAATTTCATTGGCTGATCATCATCGGGTGTGACAACCAGAGAACTCTAAAGTTCTACATAGATCCAGTTCAGAGGCAGTGGACAAAGCACATAGATATCCACATGCACTACATCCGAGAATTATTACACGAGGGGATCATCAACTTACAATTTTTTCCTTCAACATAAAATATGACAGACATCTTCATCAAGACTTTCACTCAGCAGAAGTTCCATTCTTTGCGAAGTCGTCTTGGAGTGAAGGACACAGTTGCCTAGAAACAATAGTTCTTATTTATGAATACATTGTACCTCGAGGGGGGTGGGTTTACCATGAGGATTTCCCTCTTTCCTCACTTTATTTCAGTATATCTTTTGTATTTGGGTACCTAACATGGCCTCCTTGTCGGGACCCATTCTTTATTTTCACCATAGTGATGTTCAGGGGGGGTGTTGGAGTTACTTCACACACACCTAGGATTTCTTTTTCCTAAGGTTTTCCCTTGTTTATTACTCATAATTAGTCATTATCCAGTCTGCTATATTTTAGTGGAGAATATTCCACCTGGAGAATATTCTCTTTTAGTTGACACTTCAGTTTGACTAGTTGAGTTGAGTTTAGATGTTGCATTGGTTTTGTCACCATGCAACATTGGGACAATCACCATGCTAATTCTACCTTGCCTTGGTATCATCACTAGACTAGTGTATTACCCTTGATTCCCTAATTTAACTCCTCACTACTCTTTGTTCAGTCAGTTAACTGAAGACTAGTTGACTAATTAACTGAAGACTAGGTGACTAGTTAAGATGAAATGGAGGAACATAATTTGAAGTTATCAAGAATTAAGAATTACAATAAGTTGAAGTTGTTATGACTTACAACAACGAATCCATGGTGTAAGTTCATATAACATTATTTATTGACCAAAATAATTGTTTGAAATTGCAATAAAATTAATGTTAAAACAAAAACAAATGAATATATGTAAAAGGAAAACTAAGATATATATTTAGGAGTATGAATTACTTACAACCTAGTTAAGAATTGGGGTTTGGCCTAGAAATTGAAACGATTCCTTACAAATTAATTTTTATGACTTAACCTTAAGATCATCTAAACTTTGTAATATCTCCTAGTTAATAATTGGGGTTTGGCCTAGAAACTCAAACGATTCCTTGAGTATTAATTAATTACAACCTAGTTAAGAATTGGGTTTGGCCTCGAAACTCAAACTATTCCTTACAAATGAATTTTGATGAGTTAACCTTAATATTACCTAAACTTTGTAAGATATCCTATTTAAGAATTGGGGTTTGTCCTAGAAACTCAAACGATTCCTTACATATAAATTTTGATGAGTTAACCTTAATATCATCTAAAATTTGTAAGATCTCCTTGAACCAAAAGGAAAACAAAATGCTACTTATACTTGCAAACAATTTTCTTAACTCTCTTGAAAATGTTACTCAATCCTATACACCCTTTTGATATTTGAAGTCAAACTCATTACCTAGTAAGCAACACAAGATGTCGCAGTTACAATTTGTAGATTTTCCAAGTTGATGTAAGTTTCTACTTCTCAATTTAATTCATTGCTAGACAAACTCGCTTAGGGAACAATACTCAAAATAATGCACCAGGTGAAATTTGATAATATAATGTTTCTAACTCATTTTCCCATGCCCTCCAATGTTTCATCTAAGCATGAGAATCACCTACCTTGAAACCTTTCAATAAAAGGATATCCAAATACATAGAGAGGTAGAATCCAAACTGGAAGATATTGGAAAAAATGATTTATTTTCCCTTGTGCTCACTTTTGTTCTTCTGAAGGTAACAATTAGGCCAATGAATAAGAGATGGACAAATTCCAACGTAAACGTGAAGATGTGGAGCTAGTTCATTTATGTTTGGAAGATAAGACGATAATATACCCTTGAATCAAGAGACAAAAGGAAAAATTATTATTAAATATTAGCAAAAGCTACAGTAGCAACACAAAAAAGAACTATACACAATAAAAATTATAGCACTGCATCCATTACATATTAAAAACATGCACACAAATGTGTGTACACACATGCGCGCATGTACGCGTGCGCGCGCGCGCACACACACACACACACACACACACACACACATATATAATTTTTATAGTGTATAGTCAACTAAGACAATTATATATATATATATATATATATATATATATATATATATATATATATATATATATATATATATATATATATATATATATATATATATATATATATATATATATANATTTATATTAGACTCTAATTCTAACATGATCTTAGTAACCCCTAATTGCATTGAAAAGTTCAAATACAATTCAAGCGTGATGATTTGAGAATAGAGAAAACAAATTTTCATAATCAAATTTTTCTTCAACATGTGGGAAAAAAAGTAAACAAACTATCTAAAGTTAAATCTGATACTTTTTTCTTACTCTTCTCCCACATCTCTGAGTATATTGGTTAGTTGTTTCACAAATCCCAAAGCTAAAGAAACATTATAAACACTTTATTTTGTTGCTTTTGACTCTGGAGTTATTCCCATTACATGAACACTCATCAAGCCTATTGTTCCAGCAACATAATAGCAATAAAGATAAAACTCATTGAAATTTTTGTAATGTGATTTTCTTATATCCATTTTCATTCCCTCAATCATATCTCGAAAGGGTTGAAAGAGACGTTAACAAAAGGTCATGTTTTTTGAAAGACATATGCGACAGGTTTGAAATACAATTCTTAGGATTTTCATTTGTAAATTGTATAACTAAAGGAATTGACCAAAAACATTTTTGCAACATCCCCAACCACACATATTGGTCCATGCTACTCCGTAAAAAAATCTTTCTAAGTTCTGAAACTAAAATTGTAGCAGACCTCGGGCCTCTGAGGCTAGGGACTACCACATTGAGGACTTCTCATGTTTCTGATATTCAAAAATGTACATATCTAGCCATAGTCCCATTGGGATATGGCACACAGAAAATCTTGCAGAAATTCATACATATAAAACTTAACAATCAATTACATTATGCTATTACATAGATTAATGCAGAAATAATAGATATCCTATAAATACAACATATACAAGAAAAATTCATAAATGTAAGACATGTACAAATACACAAAATGCAAATGAACACATAATTGATACTTATATTTTTACACAAGACCACCAACTACTTGAAGACCTTACATGAACCTCCCAACCTTAGACCATGCTTCTCATCACTCTCAGTAGTGGGTCACCCCTGAGCTAGGACTAAACTCCACCCAGGCAAAGGGATTCCTAGGCTAGGATGAGACAAGTGGAAGTTGCATAGTCAACAGGAAGGATTTCATCCTAGGAGCCAACTCACACTAACAACCTACAGCCTCTCATTTCCCACATTCCTGTACCACCCCAGGAAGTGTGTCCCTTCTCTGCTCAATAGTCCTTCAGATACCCCACTTCCCTTCCAGTGCTTCAACAACAGGCTAGACATGAATTCTCAAAGAGCTATAGCTGCAGTTGGGCTCCCTTTGGGAAAATCACTTCCCCAACAACCTCTCTCACCTGGAGAGAGTTTCTTATAGGCCTGACAACCCACTTCTTCATTCCACGGGCCTGACACCCTACCTCTTCAAACCCACAGGCCTAACAACCTACTTCTTCAATCTAGCTCCTAAGTCAATCGAGTAAGGGTTATGGCTACAACAAAGCTCGTGTATAGAACAGATGATGGAGTCAAGCCACACTCAGTCAAGGAATTGTGTTGCAGCAACAACAGTCTGTTAAGACATGGTACAGGCTCAGGAAAAGTACATGTGCACTGTGCTTCGTAGGAAAAGTATGAGATACCTCAAAATGTTGCAGGTTCCAGAGGTGGGTGAATGTTGTAGAGGTCAATAATGGAGGGGATGGCTCAGTGCCTCTGTGAATCCCTGATTGAATGGGGAAAAGATCCCCAAACAGACTATTTTCCCCCACCTAAATTTTCATGCACCAATGTTCAAACATGGCTCTCCTAGAGCTCGTTTCTCTCCACTTGGGATTCATTCCCTCTTCCATGAGACTTAGGATAAAAAAACTTATACTCCCATAGTCTTTAGGAAACAATAATATAGTATTAATTTTAGAGTTAAGCCTTCAATATTAGACCTTTTTCCCAAGTCTCTTAGCCCTCCCTTTCCCTTCCTAGTGGATCTTAGTCCCCCATACTATTTTATCTACATGCAACGATGTATTTTATTAATTATACGAGTGTTTACATATACAAAAATAGGCTCCCTGGCCTTAGAATATAAGATCATTGACCTAATCATCTCATAAGCCTCCTAGATTATAATTGCTTGGCTTACCAACCTATAAAACATTTTTACAATTCAATTGGGGCTTGGCCTTGGGGTATTACAATCCCCTCCCCTTATTTCTACAATGTACTCAGTGCAACTTATTTACATGTTACCATCATGATTTTCAGAAATCTTCAAAAGGATGCAGGTATTCTGCCTGCATAGCATCTTCATGTTCCCACGTTGCATCCTCAAGACCGTATCAGGTTCATTGGACTTTTACTAGCCCTATGGATTGATTTCGAAGCTTCTTGATCTTCCAATCCAATATGCACACCAGATGCACTTGAAAAGAGCCCTCTTTCTCCACCTAAATTACATTCCAATCAATAATTTGATTAACATCAGGTATATAATTCTTGAGAAATGATACATGGAATACATTATGAATCAACATATATGTAGGTAAAGCAAGCATATAAGCTACAGGCCTAATCCTTTCTAAGATTTCAAATGACCCACAATATTGAGCTTCCAACTTGGAAAAATTTCCCAACTTTAGGGAACTTCAGTTGGCCTTCACTTTTAGGAATACATGATCGCCTACGCAAAATTCCCTGTGAATTATTCCCTTATCAGCATAGTTTTTTTCCCTGTCTTGAGAAACCTTTAAATTCAACTTTTTTTTTACATATGCTCTTCCATTTTCCTAAGAAACTCTGAACCAACTACTGCTCTATCTACTGGATTGTCCCATCTTACAGGTGTGTTGCACTTTATGCCATAAAGTGCTTCAAATGGGCTTATCTTCAGAGATGCTTGGTACCCATTGTTGTAAGAAAACTCTACCAAGTGTAGATAGTCTTCCCATTTTGATTGTTTATCCATCACATACATACTCATCATATCTTCAATCACTTGGTTCACCCTCTCAGTTTTCTCATCATATTCTGGATGATAAGCTGTGCTAAAATTTAGATTTGTTCCAAATCCTTTAAATAAACATTTCCAGAACTTTGAGGCAGAATTTGGGTCCCTGTCAGACATAATTGTCTTGGGTATACCATGCAATCGAGCTACTTCCCTCATATAAATATCAATAATGTTAATTTCCTTGTGAGTGAGCTTCAATGGAATGAAATGGGTAGCTTTGGTAAGCGTATCCACCACTACCATGATCGAATCATGTTTCTTTGTTGTTCTGGGCAGTTTAGTGATAAAATCCATTGTTACCACTTCCCACTTCCACTCAGGAATAGGTATTGGTTTCAACACCCAACTAGGTTTATATGCTAACCTTGACATTTTGACACTCTAAACATTTGACAATGTACTCAACAATTTCTTTCTTCATGCCTGGCCAATAATATTGGCTCTTGACTGCTGCAATTATTTTCTGATACCATGAGTGCCCAACATAAGGTACATTATGAATTTATTTCAAAATTAGACTTCTCAATTCTTGGGAATTGGGCACATAAATTATATTTCTGTACATGAGAGTTTCATCAATTCCCAACGTGTAATCCTCAAACTTCTACTGCAAATTACCTTGTTGTAAATTTGCTACTAATTCCTTATATTCCAAATCTAATTTTGTAGCTTCCAAGACGTCCTTCAATTCATATTGGTACATGTTGATCGTTGTAGCATGCAACTCATGCACTCTCATGTTGAGTGCACTAGACACCTTTTTCTCTTTCCCCTTGACATGCTTTATATGAAAGTCATAATCACTAAGAAATTCCAACCATTTGATCCGCCTGACATTTAAATTTGGATGATCAAATAAATATTTCATACCATTATGGTCTGTCCTCAGCTCAAACCTTTTTTCCATGAGGTAGTGTCTCCACTTCTTCAAGGCATCCACTATGGATGCCAACTCCAAATCATGAGTGACATAGTGTCTTTCATGCTCCTTCAACTTTCTTGATTTGTAACATATGTCATACCCCTTCTGACTAAGGACTCCACCAAGTCCTTCTTTTCATTCATATGTGCATACCATAAAATATTCATTCAGATCATCAATCCTTAGAATTGGAGCATTGGTTAATAGTTTCTTCAAGTGATGGAAACTATTTTCACACTCCAATGTCCACTAGAACTTCACTCCCTTCTTTTGCAAGAAATTAATTGGGTGTGCAATCTTTGAGAATCCCACAATAAATCTTATGTAGTAGCTTGCAAGACCCATGAGTGATCTGAATTTTGTCACATTCTTAGTTTTTGAGCACCCTTTAATATCCTCAATCTTTTCAGGGTCCACTATTATCCCTTCCTCAGATATGATATGCCCCAAATAATGAATCTAGTTCTGATAAAATGAGCACTTGCTCGATTTGGAATATAACTGATTCTCTCTTAACACTTGTAATACCATATTCAAGTGATGCTCATGTTCCTCTTTCGACTTGGAATATATAATAATGCCATCCAAGAAAACAATGAAAAACTTATCTAAGTACTCTATGAAAACAACATTCATTAAACACATGAAAACAATTAGTGCATTTAATAACCCAAATGGCACCATTGTGAACTCATAATGACCATACCTTTTCGTGAAGGCATTTTTTTAATGTATTCATATCTGATTCTTAACTGATGATAACCAGACCTGAGATCAATCTTTGAGAATATATTTTCATTCTTCAATTGATCAAAGAGATAATCGATCCTTGGAAAAGGATACTTATTCTTATAGCTACTTTGTTCAACTGCCTGAAGTCAATACATAGTCTCAATGTCCCATCCTTCTTCTTCACAAGTAAAATTGGGGTACCCCATGGTGACACGCTTGGGTGTATGTACCCATTTTTAATAAGCTCTTCAAGTTGCATTTGCAACTCCTTCAAATCTGGAGTACTCATCCTGTAAGGAGTCTTCGATATTGGAGCTGCTTCAGGCATTATATTTATAGAGAAATCAATATTTGTTTTAGGGGGTAATCCTAATATTTCTTTAAACAAATGCTCATACTCCTTTAGGACTGCATAATATTCAATATTTGACACCTTATCCTTAGGTGTTTCTTCCATATGAACTGCAAATATTTGACATTCCTTTTTGTAGCATTTCTTCAGCTACATTGTTGAGATTTCTCTAACAACTACTGCCCTAGGAATTCCTTGGAGTATCCTTAGGTTCCCTTCCTTATCTAGGAAAGTAAATTCCTTGTTATGGTAGTCTAATATAGCACGGTGTTTCTCCAACCAATCCATACCAATTAGACAGTCATAGGAACCTAAAGGCATGATGTTCAAATATGCCTTCGTGATTATCCCATTCATGCACACTGGACATGACTTCACCAACTCATTAGCTTTTCTCTTGGCTCTGGTAGCTAGCTGCACCAACCAAGATTTCCCATGCTTGATTCTTGGAAAATGAAATCCTTCCACCACCTTAGGATCTATATAACTATGACTAGCACCTAAATCAATTAAAATATTAATGGCATGGTTGTTGGTCATACCTTCCACTTCAATCATGTGTGATTGAAAATATTCTTGCTTGTTGTCCTCCACTATTTCAACTTGCTGTACATTGTAGAAAACTCTCACTTTATCACTTCTGTGAGGAAAATCTCTATACAAATTATCTCTTTTACAACCCCAACATTGAATGGGTGGATTCCTTCACCTTTTCCCACCTGTCTCAGTCATTCCGGGATCTCTAGAAGTTGGTTGTCCTTAAGGACTATTTCTGAAGAAAGGTGGCTTATTCCCCTTCTTCCTTTTTTCCATATTGAACTTCTTCTTGTGTTCCCAAGATTTTTGGAAAGTTGTATTTCCTTTATTCTAATCATATAGGAATTTAGATCACCTTATGGTCTCATCCAATGCCTTGGGATCATCATATTTAATCTTGTCACTGATGAAAGATGGCAGCCCACTCAGATACCTCTGAATCTTAACAATCACATCCTTGATGAAGGAGACATACTTCAATAGTTCCAACAACCTTCTTTCATACTCATCAATGGTCATACTTCCAAGATTGAGTTCAAAGAACTCTTTTATTTTCTTGTCATAGTATCTCTTAGTCAAGTATTTCTTTTCAAAATACTTCTTGAATTCCCTCCAAGTAACATTTTTCTCTTTGATGTGTTGCACCTACACAAGTTGATCCCACCACATGGATTCCTTTCCTTTGATCAAGTAGATATAAATTCTTCCTTCTGCATGAGAAGAATAATTATGCAATTGAAAATATTTTCTCATTCCCAACAACCATGTCTCGTCATCTTCATCCTTCTTGTGCCCACCATCAAAAGTAGGAGGTTTGATCTTGCTCATTTCTCCTCATAGTTCATCCACCCTAGACCTCTTATGATGCTTCTTGGCAAGGGATGGACTTGATTTGTCATGTTATCTTCTATTGGAATGCCTTTGGGAGTGGTGGTGATGTCTGATAACACTCCTTCATCTTCCTTTCTCCTCAAGAGACCTATGGCTTCTTGATTTGCTTGAGCCATTCTCCTTATCCATTTTTTTTCAATTTTGTCTAGACTCTGCATTAAATTCATGTTGAAGTCTTCCTACTTCTCCTTGGATTTCATAATCCTTCCATTATTATCCTTGTGACTTTGTACATCTTTCTACAAATTTCTAATGGTTTATGCCATATTCATGTTTTCATCCTTTCATTCTCCATGTCCATTAGAGTTTATTCCTTCCATACCCAAATGAAAATCCATTCCTCTGATCTCATCTTCCTTGTTGTAAGCCCCCTATGTATCATCCATCTCTCTACAACATGTGTTGACTCTGATCTGATCAATTTTTTGTTAATTCTGCAAAATGTGCAACCAATAGAACTTGTCAGGTTATCTGACTTAACAATTTCAAGAAAATATGAACCATTTTGGTTCAATAATATATCTGATCTATTTCCTCTGATTTTATGTGAAATTGTCTAATCAGTTCAGTTTTCTGGGTGAAGAGATATGTTTTGTTTTCCAATATCATTTCAATGACTGCTCCCTTGCTCAATTATGGGTTTTGAGCAGGAAGTTATGAACATTTAAAATGTGTGCTCCCTAAGAGGTAATATATGTACAATTGTTCTTCTTTTTCAGAGCCAAATTGGCTCTTAGATCCTTTCTATATTCCTCTCTTTAGGTTTTTATGCCTTCTTTGTTTCTTTAGCTGTGGGTCCATACACTCCAAAACCCCATGAGCTCCTTCTCTAATCTCTTTTTTGTATTTTAAAAACATTTTTAGGCACTAACCCATTTTCTCCTTCACCATCCATTATTTCCTCCGACCACCAAACTGACGAAGTTCTCTAGAGCTTCACACTTCAAAGGTTTTGCCTTCATCTTACCATGTTTTCCTCGAATTGACAAACTCCCAAAATTTCATCAGTATCCACGTACCAGAGTGCTACATGGAAAAAAATAAGGATCAGACACACTGCTCTATCTAACGGCTAACACATGTCATATACTAACTAGAATAAATGGTCTTTGAGAAGCATGGAACATGATGAAACGTGGCAAGGATAAAGTGTGTAGACGTCACTCTAGGTGATGTTAGTAGACCACGTCACTCTGGTGCTTCCTGACTTCAGAACATCAGGACTTTGGAGGTTTCTTCCACAACATCCTTCAAAACACCGGAACGTCGAATTTTCGAATAGGTCTACATCATTTTAGGTGATGTCATCATGCCACATCATTCTGAAATTCTAGGACTTCGATACTTCAGGCTTCATAAGATTCTACACCCACTTACTTTATAACTTTCAAATGTTGAACTTCTGAATAGGATAATCTGCGGACACATGTTTCTGAATAATGGATTGTCCAGATTAGTTCTAGACTTCATAACTTCGGGGAACTCTTCCTTCCACGCAACCACAAACATATTTACCTGGAGTGTCGAATATCCAAACGACTTAGGAAATCCAACAATCCTCCTTCTCCCGAAGGATCTACAATGTAGAACCACTCCGAGACTTCGGGGCTCCAGGAGACTTCTCCACACTACAGCCCAAATATCATAAATGTTGAATTCTTGAATACTTTCTAATCTACAAACATATGTCCTCAAAAACGAATGGTCTAGATTAGCTCCGGAGTTCAGGACTTCGAGACATTTTCCTCCTAGAAGCTTAAAGACTCACTTCTCCCAGAGTGTCGAACCTTCGAACTATCGTGGGATCTACGAATCACATTCGCTCATGCACAAATATGACAACTGGGATTTTATATTCACCCCTATGTCCCACCTCTTGATCTATGCCTGATCTAATGGCTCAGATCTGTCCTTGGCCAAATCCAATGGTCAAGCACTTCCCCCAGTGATCTATGACGTAGATCCACTCCAGAACTTCGGAGCTTCTAGGATTTTATCTCCTTTTCATCAAAGACTTAAAATTTTATGAAGAAATGAAGTCCGAAGGACATGAGGGCTTACAAAAAATGCTACTTCTTCAGATCCGATGGTTGTGAGGGAATTGTCTTCTCCCAAATAGATCCAATGGCCCCAAAACCACGGTTACTGTAGTTTCTTTCCTCTCTTGGATTTATTTAACCACTTCACCTTCTTATCTTTCATGCATATTTAAGGTTCTCTCGACACCCTCTTGGCACTCATGGACATTCTAAAACTCCATTTTTTTCCATTTCAACAACAATTCCATCTGAAACATTTGCTTAAATTTCCACTTATACGATGCATCCAGGCTCAGTGTTGAAACTATAGCTCTGATACCATATTGTAACATCCCAATACACCTAGGACAACCCATGCTACTCCATAAAACACTCTTTTTAAGTTTTGGAGCCAAACTTGTAGCACACCCCGAGCCTCCCAGGTTAGGGACTGCCACATTGAGGACTTCTCATGTTTCTGATATTAAAAAATGTACATACCTAGCCATAGTCCCACTGGGCTATGGAACACAAAAACTCTTTCATAAATTCATACATATAAAACTTAACATCCAATTAAATTATGCTAATTAACATATTAATGCGAAAATAACAGTAAGCCTATACATATAGCATATATAGGAAAAACTCATAAATATAAGACATGTACAAATAGACAACATGAAAATGAAAACATAATTGATACTTATCATTTTATATAAGACCAATAACTATGTGCAGACCTTCCATGAACCTCCTAGCCTTAGACCACACTACGCATCACTCTTAGTAGTGGGTCACCCCCGAGCTGGGACTAAACTCCACCCAGGTAAAGGGATTCCTAAGCTAGGTTGAGACAAATAGAAGTTGCACAATCAAAATGAAGGATTTTTTCCCAGGAGCCAACCCACACTAATAGCCTACAACCTCTCATTACCCACATGCATGTCCCACCCTAGGAAGTGTGACCCTTATCTACTCAATTGTCCCTCGGCTGCCCCACTTCCTTTCCAGGGATTCAAAAATAGGCTAGAGAGGAATTCCCAAAGAACTTAGCTGCAGTTGGTCTCCCTCTGGGAAAATCACTTCCCCAACAACCACTCTCACCTAGACAGAGTTTCTTACAGGTCTGACAACCTGCTTCTTCATTCCATGGGCCTGGAAACTCGCCTCTTCAAACCCACAGGCCCGACAACTTGCTTCTTTAGTAAAAATCCTAAGTCAATCGAGTAAGGGTGATGGATAAAACAAAGCTCAGGTATAGAACAGATGATGCCAACAAGCCACACTTAGTGAAGGAACTACGTTGTAGAAACAACAATCTATTAAGACACAGTACGGGCTCAGGAAAAGTATAGGTGCATTGTGCTTCACAGGAAAAGTATGGGATAACTCAAAATGTTGTAGGTTCCAGAGGCACGTGAATGTTGCAGAGGTAAAAAATGGTGTAACGTCCCCTTCCATCCATTCCAGGCCACACTATTCCAGAGAACTCTCTTGTTCTCTCTGTGGAACATACTGTAACACACCCAATAACCAACTGAGCTATGCCACATAAATTTTTTCAATTGCATGCAATTAAAACATATGCACACAGAACACTTGTGGAATCTTTACATGTAAAATGTAAACAGACAAATACATTTCGTAAATGCATGGATTCACACTAAAATAACAATAACATAGATATGCAGCATATACAAAAAATACCCATAAACATATAGACAATTATAATCACGCATAGGATAAACCTATAAAATTAAACATGTAAACAACAATGCAACATGTAAATTTATCACACAATTGACACTTATCTTTGTGATAATATCACCAACTATGTGTAGACCTTCCACGAACCTCGCAGCCTTTGACCACACTGTTCATCACTCTCAACAGTGAGTCACCCCCGAGCTGGGACTAAACTCCACCTGGGTAAAGGTATTCTTAACCAGGCTAAAGGATCATGGACAATAGGAAAGACTCCGTCACAGGTGCTCACTCAAATAACAACCTATAGTCCCTCATTCCCCACATGCCTGTCTGTTGGGCCCTGACAACACCCCCTAAATTTTTACAAAATTTAAAGGGCCCCTATTAGAATCTTGATAATTATGATAAGCTACAGAATCAACATTTTCAAATAGTTCCATACCTTGGCTTGCTTTAGGACAAACTTAAGACATTCACTATAGTATGAGACATTCATTACAAGAGTATATGTCAAAATTTAGAAACGATCATAGAAATCTCAATTTAAACAAAAACGTTAATTTTTATCAACTTTCTACTTTCGTTTAAATTATGATTATGTGTTCTTTCTTTTGCTCATTAGAAATTTTGACTATTTTGAATAATGGGTTCAATACTTCATCAAATAATATCTTGGTTGGTTTCTCATTTTCATAAAATCATTTGGTGATAATTAATTAAATTCTTTGTTCATTTTGCATATCATTTCAAAATAAAAATAATAATAATAAAAGGCAATTATCTATTATTTGTTTGAGTTTGTAAAAAAACAAAATTAATATTTCTCTCTTCTCCATTAACTTGAAGCTTCTAGAAGTTTTAGATCATATTTGAAAGGAAATTATAAACAATGTTTGTTTAGAACTTATAGTTAGCTTAAATTCATTTTTGATTTTATTGTTCTAGATTTTGTTTTATTCACAATTTTTAGGTTATTAATTTAGGTTTCTTTTTGTTTCATAGGTTTCTATTATCAAATATTTGATACAGATCAGATCATGGCTTGATTTTGTTATCCAAATACGTTCAATATGATTGATCCAAAATAATATTGGATTGCTACAAATAATTTTATGAGCAACAACAGATAAAACTTGGAAAGGCATCAAGATCAAACAAACGATTTTGCAGGACTGATTGCAGCCAAACTGTGAGGAATTTGAAGAAATGGTTGAAAACCCATTTCCCAAATGGACTCATTTACCTTCTTCTATGCAATTTTCCCCAAAAAATGCACGATTTGAGATATATCTGTGTATATTTACGAGGAAAATTTCAGGTGGCGGAAATTATTAGTGATGCCTAGACTGTTCACTCATTGTATAAATATATGAGAAAGTTCAGAACCATAGGGGGTCTAATAATTGGAGAGGAGGATTTTTATCCTTTATATTTTGTATATTATTCATTTTGTAAACTTTTTTTATTTTCAAATGGAGTAACGGATGGCTGAAATATTTGGGAGAATGGACGAGTATTTTCAAAGAAGAATATGAAATTTCAGGTTTCTTAATGGCTTTTGTCCTGTGAGTAAAATGGTTTTATTTTCATTATAATATCTTCATATTCTTTTAATAATTGATTATGCATTGATTTAAATTAGCCTTAGTCTTTTTTATCAATACATAATTAATTGCTATTATTTGTGTATTAATTAATTTTTTCCATCTTTAAGAGTCTATTATCCCAAAAAATTCTTCCATGGGCATGTGATTTTGAGAAAGAATACGGGAAATCATTTCATCTTTGGATTTATACCTATTTGATGCTTATTCCATTTCATTCTTTCATTACTGTTGTATTATGAGAATGTTATTATGGTTGATTTTAGCTTTAGCTTGTCATCATATGGTGTTTTCATACTGTTAAATGTTATAAGTTGTCCATAATTTGTTATTCCATTCTGTATGTGTGATCAATTTGTCAATTGATTATTATTGAATTTATTCCTAATGTTAAATGATAGATAAAATCAATACTCAAAATTGAGTTTTCTCTCATTCGTAGTTATTGATTATCATAAGATCACATGATTTTTAATCAGTCATCATTTTGCTACTATATTCTCACTCCAACACATCAAACACTTCTTTGAATTTATTCTAGAAGTACTAGTATTGTTCTATCATAGGTTTTCCTCACAAACAGGACAAGAAGGAGCTTAGACAACACAGAAAGATAATACCAGTTTCGTTGATCAACTACAAGTTAGTTCGTGTGTTATTTAGTTAAATTAATTATTAATAAAATGATGATTTCATAAATTAACTTTGACTGTTTATGTATCATTGTTTCAATTGTATTCATTTAGTATTTATTTGTTTGATATCTTTAAAAAAAAAAAAAGTGTGGTTCATATTTGATTCAGAAACTCTATCAAACAATCATTTTCACAAGATTTCATGCAAACATTGTAAAATTTATATAAACTATTCATAATCATTTGTATATTCACATTCTTAGATAAATATTTGTAATTAATGTGTCGATTGTTAGAATTTTTTCTATAGGTAGTTTATTTCATTTTGCTATCTTTAACACCCTAGTTGGCTAATGGAGCCATTAAACCCGCCAGAATAGGTTACACCAAATGGCTTGGGTTATTTAGACAACCCTGAACCATATCTATTCTTCTAGTTGACAACAAGTCAAATTTGCCTGTCAACATTGTCCCACCCAGGAAGTGCGCCCCTTGTCTACTCAACAGTCTTTCTACTGCCTCATTTCCTTTCCGGGCTTCAACAACAAGCCAGACAGGAAGTCTCAGAGCACTATAGATACAGTTAAACACCTTTAGGAAATCAATCCCTAACAATTATCTCACCCAGAGAATTGCTCATGGTCCTGATAACCCACTTCTTCAGTCCATCTCCCAAGCTAACTAGACACACGAACACAAAATGGATATGGATACGGGTTCAAGTACAGTCATGAGATACCAAGGATAGCTCAATGGGTTTGAATACTCATGGATGATTGACTGTCTGGCTGAATGATGTAAGGAATGATGGAAAAGATGATAGGAAATGAACTAAGTCCCAACAATATGTATGCATGTCCCCAACTTGACACTTGTCATGTTGGGAGCTACTTTGGCCCACTTGTCCCCAATTTTAGAACTTAGGATAAAGTAATTATCCATACTTTATATTTAAGAAATATTAATATAATATTCCTTTTTGGCTTAAGCTCCCTAGCTTAGCCCCTTTCCTTAACTTATCCCCTCCCTTTCCCTAACCAGTGGATTTTAGTCCCCCATCTCTTTTATCTTGGTTGGTCTACGTGCAACGATGTATTTATATTAATTATGAGACATGTACAAAAACATGTGCATTGGCCTTTAACATCTAGGCTCGTAGGCCTAATCAAAACATAAGCATCCTAGATTATAATAAATGGCTCACCAGCCTATAAAAAATAGCATATACATAAAGGCTCATTGGCCTCACAATCGGTGCACTCAAGTTGTTGCGCACGGTATCCAGGAATGTGCGCACTTCCTCCTTTTTCTGCGCAATACATGTGCCCCCTATACCATGAAATGTGCATATAAAATTATGTCATACAACTCACCAAATTAAGTACATTTGCATTCACATTTAGAATTGGGTTCGGCCTTAGAGATATTACAATCCCCTCCCCTTATTTATGCACTATCCTCAGTGCATCATGTACCCATGTACAACAAAATTTCAAAAATACTCAAAATGATGCGGGTATTCTGCCCACATTTCATCCTCATGCTCCCAAGTAGTGTCATGAGGACCATACTAGGTCCATTGGACCCTTACAACCCCTATGGCTCGGTTCTAGAGATTTTTTATTTTCTGGTCTAGAATGCGTACCAGATGCACTTGAAAAGCGCCTTCTTGCTCCACCTGAATCACATTCCAATCAATAACATGATTAGCATCAAGTATATATTTCTTTAGCAATGATACATGAAATACATTATGAACAGACATAGATGTAGACAATGCAATCATATAAGCAACTGGACCAATCCTCTCTACGATTTCAAACAACCCACAATAGCGAGCTGCCAACTTTGAACAATTTCCCAACTTCAGGGAACTTTAGTTGGCCTTCACTTTCAAGAACACATGGTCTCCCACATTAAATTCCCTATGAGTTCTTCCCTTATCAACATATATTTTCTACTTGTCTTGGTCAAAATTTAAACTTTTCTTTATTTTTATGATTTTCTCCTCCATTTCCTTGAGCAAATCTGATCCAACCACTGCTCTATCTATTGGGTTATCCCAACTTACTAGTGTGTTACACTTTCTACCATAAAGTTCTTCAAATGAGCTCATATTTAGAGATGCTTGGTACCCATTGTTATAAGCAAACTCTACCAAGTGTAGGTAGTCTTCCCATTTTGATGGTTTATCCATCACATACATTCTCAACATATCCTCAATCACTTGATTCACCCTCTCTATTTTTCCATCCGATTTTGGATGATAAGTTGTACTGAAATTCAAATTTGTTCCAAATCCATTAAATAAT
>ML785275.1:71498-105430 GCA_009831015.1 Picea engelmannii
GTCTTCCCATTTTGATGGTTTATCCATCACATACATTCTCAACATATCCTCAATCACTTGATTCACCCTCTCTATTTTTCCATCCGATTTTGGATGATAAGTTGTACTGAAATTCAAATTTGTTCCAAATCCATTAAATAATCATTTCCAAAATTTTGAGATAAATTTTGGATCTCTGTCAAACACAATTGTCTTGGGTATGCCACGTAATCTAGTAATTTCTCTCATATAAACATCAACAATGTCCATTGCCTTGTGAGTGAGCTTAACTGGAACAAAATGGGAAGCTTTAGTAATCTTATTCACCACCACCATGATAGAATCGTGTTGCTTGTTTGTTTTGGGTAGTTTGGTAATGAAATCCATTGTTACAACTTCGCATTTCCACTCAAGAATGGGTAATGGCTGTAGCAAACCAGCTGGGTGTCTATTCTTAGCCTTTACCTTTTGACATTCCAAACATCTGGCAATAAAATCAACAACCTCTTTCTTCATGCCTGGCCAATAATATTGGCTCTTGACAGCTGCAATAGTTTTCTGATATCTTGGGTGCCCAACATAAGACACATTATGCATTTCACTCAATATCAGATTTTTCAATTCATTAGAATTTGGTACATAAACTCTGCCCATATACATGAGAATTTCAGTATTATTTATCTTGTATTCCTCAATTTTCTTCTGCAAAATACCTTGCTCTAATTTTGTCACTAATTTCTTGTAATGCAAATCTAATTTGACAGCCTCTGTAATTCTGTCTTTCAAATCTGATTGGTACATGCTAATGGTTGTAGCATGCATTTTATGCACTCTTCTGCTGAGTGCATCAACCACTTTGTTCTCTTTTCCCTTGAAATTCTTTATATCATAGTCATACTCACTTAAAAATTCTAACCATTTGCTTTGTCTAGAATTTAGAGTTGGTTGATCAAATAAATATTTTACACCATTATGGTTTTTTCTTAGCTCAAACCTTTTCCTCATGAGGTAGTGTCTCCATTTCCTCAAGGCATGCACTATGGCTGCAAACAACAAATCATGAGTGGCATAGTGTCTCTCATGATCCTTTAACTTCCTTGATTCATAACATATAACAAACCCATTTTGACAGAGGACTCCACCAAGTCCCTCTTTACATGCATATGTGCATATAATGAAGTCTTCATTTGGATCTACAATCCTTAGTATTGGAGCACTTGTTAGTAACTGTTTCAAGTGTTGGAAACGCTTTTCACAATCCAATGGCCACTAAAACTTCACACCCTTTCTTTGTAAGGAATTGATTGGGTGTGCAATCTTTGAGAATTGTTCAATAAATCTCCTGTAGTAGCCTACAAGGCCCATGAATGATCTTGCCTATGTCATATTCTTTGGCGCTAACCATTCTCTAATGGCTTCTATCTTCTCAGGATCCACTGCTATCCCATCCTTTGAAATGATGTGCCCCAAATAATGAATTTTTTTTTGATAAAATGAGCACTTGCTCAACTTGGAATACAACTGATGCTCCTTTAATACTTGCAACACCATTCTCAAATGATGCTCATTCTCTTCTTCTGACTTAGAGTATATAAGAATGTCATCCAAAAATACAATGACAATCTTTTCTAAATATTCTCGAAAAACACCATTCATTAAGCACATGAAAACGATTGGTGCATTTAACAACCCAAATGGCACCACTGTTAACCCATAATGACCATATCTTGTTCTGAAGGTGGTCTTGATGATATCTTCCTCCTTAATCCTTACATAATGGTATCCTAACCTGAGATCTATCTTTGAAAATATCTTTGCATCCTTCAATTGATCAAAAAGATCATCAATCCTTGGCAGATGATACTTGTTCTTAACAGTCACTTTATTCAACTATATGAAATCAATGCACAATCTTAAGGTTCCATATTTATTCTTCACAAACAAGACTAGGGCACCCCAAGGTGACACATTTGGGAGTATATACCCCTTCTTCAGAAGCTCTTCAAGTTGCATTTGCAACTCCTCCAACTTTGGTGTACTCATTCTGTAAGGAGTATTTGACACTGGAGCTGCTCCAGACATTAAATTTATAGAGAGATCAGTATCTCTCTTTGGGGATAGTCCTGGTACCTTCTTGAAAACATATTCAAATTATTCCAAGACTGCATGATCTTCCAAATTTGGCACCTTATCTCTAGGTGTCTCTTCCATATGTGCTGCAAATATTTGATACCCTTTCTTGTAACATTTCCTTAGCTGCAATGATGAAATCTCTCTGATGGTTACTTCCCTATGAATTTCGTGCACTATCCTTAGTTTCCCTTCCTCATCCAATCAAGTAAATGCTTTGTTATGAAATTCTAGGCGAGCATGATTTTGGTCCAACCAATCCATCCCAATTAGATAGTCATAGGAACCTAAAGATAAGATGTTCAAATCTTCCTTGGTGTTCAGTCCATTTATGTCCATGAGGCATGACATAACCATCGCATTAACTTTTCTTTTGGCTCCTGTAGCCATCTGCACCAACCAATATCTCCCATGCTTTCTTCTTGGAAAATGCAAACTTTCCACCATCTTAGGATCTATATAACTATGACTAGCTCCTGAATCAATTAAAATAGCAATGGTTTGGTTGTTGATCATACCTTCCACCTCAATCATATGTGACTGATATTTTTCTTTCTTGTTGTCCAGGGATGCATAGATCCTTATTACATTTATTCCCATGTCCTCCACAGTTTCATCTTGTTGTACATTCTGAACAGTTCTCCCTTTTTCACCTCTGTGAGGACAATCTTTGTACATGTGATCTCCTTTACAACCCCAACATTGAATAGGTGGCTGACTTGGCCTTTGACCCCATGTTTCAATTGTTTTGGGATCTCTAGGAGCTTGTTGTCCCTGTGGATTATTTGAAGAATGGTGGCTTACATCCCTTCTTCCTCTGATCCATCTTGAATTTATTTTTGTCTTTCGAAGATTTTTGGAAAGTTGGCCTTGCTTTCTACTGATCATATAGGAATTTAGCTCGCCTTATGGTCTCTTCCAATGTCTTGGGATCATCATACTGTATTTTGTCACCGATGAATGATGGGAATCCACTCAAACACCTTTTAATCTTAACCGTCTCATCCTTGATCAAAGAGACTTACTTCATAAGTTTTAGAAACCTTCTCTCATATTCATCAATGGTCATACTCCCTAGCTTGAGTTCTAAGAACTCTTTCATTTTCTTGTCATAGTATATTTTAGTCAAGTATTTCTTATCAAAATACTTTTTGAATTCCCTCCAAGTGACACTTTTCTCTTTAATGTGCTACACCTGCACAAGCTGATCCCACCACATGGATGCCTTTCCCTTGAGTTGGTAGATGGAAATTCTACCTTCTGCATGAGAAGAATAATTATGCAATTGAAAATACTTTCTCATGCCCAACATCCATGTTTCTACATCTTCATCCTTTTTGTGCTCACCATCAAATGTAAAAGGTTTGATTTTGTTCATTTATCCTCGCAATTCATCCACCCTAGACCTCTCATGCTTTCTGACAGGGGATGGACTTGAGTTTCTATGTGATCTTTTATTGGAATTCCTCAGGGAGTGGTGGTGATGTCTTCTAACACTTCTTTCTTTTCTTTTATCATCATGAGACCTATGATTTCCTGCCTTGTTTGAGCCACTCTCCTTATCCAATTTCTTTTCTATTATGTTCAAGCTCTCCAATAACTTCATGTTGAAGTCATCCTACTGCTCCTTGGCTTTCATAAGCATTTCATTATCATCTTTATGGCTTTGGACATCCTTCTGAAAATTTTTAATGGTCTCTTCCATATTCATGTTTTCATCTCTTCCTTCTCCATGTCCATTGGAGTTTGTTCCTTCAATGCCCAAATGGACATCCATCCCTCTGATTTCATCTTGTTGACTATAAGTCCCCTGTGCCTCTTCCATTCCTCTAGACTCTAAGCTGATCTTGATATGATCTATTTGTTGTTAACTCTGCAAAATGTGCAACCAACAAAACTTTTTCGGGCTATCTGTTTCAACAATTTCCTAAAAATATTAACCATTTTGGTTCAATAATATATCAGAATAATTTCTTCTAATTTCCTGAAAAATTGAAGTCCCAAATCAATTTTCTTGGTGGATATTTAGATTCAATTTTTCAATACCTTTCTAACATGATTCGGGCGATCCACCTCTCCAATCACCCCGCAGGGTTCCTTCACCTGACCTCCTGCTCATAGGATCGCTCTTATCCCTTCCTACTGAGCCGAATTAGCTCTTTGGATCCTTGAGTGGAATCCCTGTTCAATTACCCGATCCACAGGTCCTTCTTTACCCTCCGCGGCCTTCAACACTTGACCGAGGTTATCCCCGAATCTCTATCGCGGTTTGGGGTTTCGCGGTTCTCGCTGTCGAGAACTCCTATCCTCTCTATTCCCCGATTCACGATCAGCTCCTTCCCTGGCCTTAGCCCCTCTGGCTATACCCTTTGGTCCATACAACCATTCTCCTATATGACCTCAGCCAAACCTTTATCGGGGTTTCGGTGTTTACGCTGTCGAGAGTCACAACACTCCCCAACTCTCGATCTCCGATTCTTCGATGCACCTTAAACGCTAGCCTTGCTGGCAGTGTTCCTGGTCCATATGACCTGCTACCATATGTCCGCAGCTCTATAACTTTCCATCGGGGTTTCGGGGTTTGCGATGCCTTAATGCATTCACCCGCGGATTTCCCGATCATCAAAATCCTGACGTTCCATTTAGTTGACAGCTGTCCTCCACTCCAGCGCTGTCCTCCTCCTATGTTTCTCTGACAGCTGTTCCCCACTGATCGGGGTTTCGCATATCGCGAATCCAAAGTGCGCGAACAACTTGTCACCAAAAACTCCGATTTCCCGATGAACAAAATGCCGACGGCGCCCGATCCTTTGCCACTTGTCCTCCTAACACTCGGTGTGGCCCCACGCTCCTAGACCTTATCGGGAAATCGCATATCGTGATTCTGCGATGCACAAAAACTTTGTGCTCGGGATCTCTGATATCCAGATTCCCGATATGCCGATGAAGCCTTCCTATCGGTCTTCTCCGGTAGCACTGGATGATTGCGACGCATCCTTCTAGATGGACAGTCCCGATCCTATCGGGGTTTCGCGACTTGCGCTGCCCCAGTCCACACGACCTCGAGACCTCCGATTTACCGATGGCCGATATCCCGATGGCTAATTCTCATGCAGCTCCCGCAGATCCAACGACTGACGGGTACCTGCTCCCGATCTGATGGCTCAGATCCTTTCTCCTTGCGCGCTCCTCTTCTAGAGGCTAACCTCCACGCAACTCTTCCTGATGCTACGGCTGACGGGATTCCTTCGTGAGATCCAACGGCTGTCGGTCCTCCTCTCCTGTGCGCTTCCTCTGACACTCCTCTGTTGGACGTGAACTGATCGACGATCCATATCTCTTCTCTCCACCCTATCTGACGGCTCCTGTTACTCCCTCCTGAGCTTCCTATGCATATAAGAACGTTGTTCTTCCTGAGCTTTTCTTCTCCTTTCGAACCCACAAAGGATTCTTCAGCTTCTGTACCACTTGCAGAGCCTTTTGCACGTAAAGTGCTATCCCTTCCGAGCTTGTTCTTCTTGAATCCTTAGAGGATTCCTGATGTCTGCCCTCCTTGCAGAACCTCTACACACACACGGTGTTGTCCCTCCTGAGCTTCTTCGAGTGCTCAGATCCCTTGGGGGATTTTGTCTTTCTTCTCCCTCAAATGGAGCATGAAATGGATGCCCTCCTGGCTATCCTTCACTCCAGCAACCTCTGGCTGAGTGCTTCTGGGTATTCAATAACCCAGTTAAAGTTCCCTCAGTGGACCTTTCCTCTAACTTTCAGAACTCGAAGAGTTCTCTCCTCCTGTGCCGTCTGCACACTTTCTCGACGCCCTTCTGGCGGAGTCTCTTCTCCCACAGAATGTTCAGCAGCTCTGGGTCCTTGTGCACCTATGCACTTCGCTCGATGCCCACCTGGCAGAGTTCTACAGAATCCTCAGTGATTCTGGTTCCTTCTGTCTGAACTCACAATGGAGTTCCTTCCTCTGTGCACTCCTTGCACAGGCTCAATGCTCACCTGGCAGAGCTCCTCAGAATCCTCAGTGATTCTGGTATTCCCTTAAGAACTCACAGTAGAGTTCTTTCTCTCTGTACACCAGTGTACACATGCTCAATGCCCATTTGGCAGAGCTTCTCACAGAATCCTCAGTGATTCTGTTTGCAACTGTGTCTCAGCTACACAGCCTTGCCTCTTGAGGTGTTCAACAACCTCAAAGGTCTTCTTCCTGAGTTGATGATTCCAGTCCTATGCCTCAGCACATCTCCGTCTAACTCCTCAGAGTTCAGAAGTGCAACCTCTGTGCACGGCCATCAGAACCTCAACGTTCTGTCACACCCTCCTGGTGTGAAGCCTCGAAGACCTTCAACCTGAAATCAAAAAAACCCCTGCAGAATGCATCCATATAACATATACATTCACAGCATAAACAAGGAACACACACAGACATGCATATATGACAGAATAATGCAGGAAAAACTGCTCTGTTTATATTAATGGAAAATGCATATAATTACAAGGTGTTCCCGAGCTCTCTCTCTGGCTCTTCTCTTCTTCCCTACATGACTACTTACTCAAAATGAAATCTGAATATCTCTTTTACCTGAGGGGACCTTTCCTCCAGGATAACCTACTCTATTAAATTACAATCAATGACTGTCTAGTCTGCTATCCAGAACTAGATCTCAACCAATCTACAATAAATGCCTATCTTATCTACAGCCTGCGCAAAGGCATGGCTTCCTTGGCTCAACAACCTAATACATTAATTTACATTGAATTTCAAATTCAAAATGAAGCTACGCCTCTCTTCAGCCTTTGAATGCGTGCGTGCTGACGTGGTTGGATGGTTGGCTGGCTGCATGGAGAGATGCTCCTGCATCATACTCCACAGCTGCAAAAATCATGAGCTCCTGCTCATGAGCTTCCCCTCTGAGCTGTTGGAAATCCTCCTGTGTCCCAAACAAATCTTTGGAGCTTCTCACCCGCTCCACTCTGCTGTTGCTGCTGCTGCTTCCGCATTACTGCTGCTGCTACTTCCTTTATTCCTAGCTTCTCCTCGCTGGCAGTTTCTGCTGACTCTACCATCAGCCTGTTGATCTCCTTGATCACTTCATCTATCTACTCCCTTGGTTGGCTCTTTCGTTGCAGTCTCCTCAGCTGCAAAAAATTCTGGCCATCGGGAAGATCGCTATGACCCCCCATGCCATCTTCATCTATTTCCAACTTCTCCTGTTGGATGTGCCTTCCTTGCACTCTTACCCTCTCTTCCAGGGATTCTATCTGCTGCCACAACTCAGCAAAACATAAGTTGTCTACTCCTTCCTCCTCTGCTTCTGCAACCTCCTCTGTTCCATTGGTTTCAGCTTCATGGCTGAAAATGCTAAGTCATTCCTCAGAATGCTCATCATCCTCTTTTTCTGCTTCTACTGCAAAATCCCATGTTGCAGTCTCTTCAGCTTCAATTATGAATGCGTTCTCAGCTCGTTGGATGAAATCATCGAGTCGTTCCGCAGAACGCTCATTCTCTTCTCTCATTTCTGCTTGGGCAGTCTTCACCATCTGCACCAATTCTTCTTGGACAGTCACGGTCGACTGTTCCTCTCTTGCTGTTGCTGCATCATCCGCAACACCGTTTCCTGCCTCCTTTCGGGCAAATGGAAGGAATATTTGAATTCCTCCAATATTCATCACACGGCTCAAATCCTCCGCTGCTGTCAGCTGCATCCACTGATCCATTTCCAATCCCGAGCTCATCTGCTCTGTCAGCTCCTCGGGCTGAACCCAACTCACTCTTGAGTTTATGAGACCCTTAGACAGTCTCATTTGCTCATCCCTACCCACCTGGCAATATAGGATTCTTCCGCTGCTTCCCTGGTAGATCATGAGATCAACCGATCCCATATTCATCAACACTCCTTGCTGAATTGAACTCTTCATCGAGTCCATGAGACCTTCAGATGGCCTCGCATTTTCATCTCTGCCCACCTGACAATATGAGATGTCTTTACTACCCTCCTGGCAATATTCGATGCTTTCGCTCTCCTCCTGGTAGTTTGACACGCTTTCGATGCCCTCTTGGCAGTCTTCGAGATCCCACGGCGATCTCTGATCATTTCCCTCCTGACAAATTGAAATTCCCTGGCTGTCCTCCTGACAGTCCGTGAGATCCTCGACTGATCTCTACTTGTTTCCCTCATGGAAATCTGGAATTTCTTCTGCTCTGCCCTCCTGGCAGTCCTTGAGATCATCAACCGATCTCGTCTCTGTTCCCTAGCCCATCTGGTCATTTGGAAACATTCCACTACCTTCCTGGAAGTCTATGAGATCCTCAGACGATCCCAATTTATCTTCTTCACCATCCCAATCATCGAGACCCTTTCCAGTCTCTGGCCAACAATGATCAATCATCTCTTCCTCTGTGGCTTTGAGGTTTTCAGCATACCTCAACCATCTCTTTAACATCCTGCGCTGTCCTTTGACCATCAACTCCCTGATTGGCCATTTCACCTTCGGTTCCTTCATGGGCCATTCATATACCCATCTCAGCTTGGCTTTCTTTTCCTGCCTCATCCGCAGTTCCAACTTCTCTATGTCTGTTTTTAATTCATAGAGCTTTCTAGTCTCTTCTTCATCCCATTCGGCAAGCCTTTCAGCCTTGCTCTTCTTTCTATGGCCTTCAGTAGCCACGTTGTTGTTTCTATCTGTCTCCTTGACAGATCTATTGCTGTCACTCCTGAAATCCTGAGTGCTCAGCTTCATCATCCTACAGTCTCCCTCTGACTGTCTATGGACTGCTGCCTACCTGCAAACAAGTCCTCACAGAGTCCTCAGTAACTCCGTCTTCTTTCAGCTTCCTCTGTCTGCAATATACAAACAGATTCCCGCTCTGATACCACTCTAATGCAGGCAAGCCACCTCTCCAATCACCCCGCAGGGTTCCTTCACCTGACCTCCTGCTCAAAGGATCGCTCTTATCCCTTCCTACGGAGCCGAATTGGCTCTTTGGATCCCTGAGTGGAATCCCTGTTCAATTACCTGATCCACAGGTCCTTCTTTACCCTCCGTGACCTTCAGCACTTGACTGGGGTTATCCCCGAATCTCTATCGGGGTTTGGGGTTTCACGGTTCTCGCTGTCGAGAACTCCTATCCTCTCTATTCCCCGATTTGCGATCATCTCCTTCCCTAGCCTTAGCCCCTCTAGCTATACCCTTTGCTCCATACAACCATTCTCCTATATGACCTCAGCCAAACCTTTATCGAGGTTTCGGTGTTTACGCTGTCAAGAGTCACAACACTCCCCAGCTCTCGATCTCCAATTCTCCGATGCATCTTAAGAGCTAGCCTTGCTGGCAGTGTTCCTGGTCCATATGACCTGCTACCATATGTCCGCAGCTCTATATCTTTCCATCAGGGTTTCGGGGTTTGCGGTGCCTTAATGCATTCACCCGTGGATTTCTCGATCGTCAAAATCTCGACGTTCCATTTAGTTGACAGCTGTCCTCCACTCCAGCGCTGTCCTCCTCCTCTGCTGCTCTGACAGCTCTTCCCCACTGATCGGGGTTTTGCATATCGTGAATCCAAAGTGCGTGAACAACTTGTCACCAGAAACTCCGATTTCCCAATGAACAAAATGATGACGGCACCTGATCCTTTGCCACCTGTCCTCCTGACACTCGGTGTGGCCCCACGCTCCTAGACCTTATCGGGAAATCGCATATCGCGATTCTGCGATGCACAAAACCTTTGTGCTCGGGATATCCGATATCCCGATTCCCGATATGCCGATGAAGCCTTCCTATCGGTCTTCTCCGGTAGCGCTGGATGATTGCCACGCGTCCTTCCAGATGGACAGTCCCGATCCTATCGGGGTTTCACGACTTGCGCTGCCCTAGTCCACACAACCTCAAGAACTCCGATTTCTTGATGGCCGATATCCCGATGGCTAATTCTCATGCAGCTCCCGCAGATCCAATGACTGACGGGTACCTACTCTCGATCTGACGGCTCAGATCCTTTCTCCTTGCGCGCTCCTCTTCCAGAGGCTAACCTCCGCGCAACTCTTGCCGATACTACGACTGACGACATTCCTTCGTGAGATCCGATGGCTGTCGGTCCTCCTCTCCTGTGCGCTTCCTCTGGCACTCCTCTGTTGGACGTGAACTTCTCGATGATCTAGATCTCTTCTCTCCGCCCGATCCAACGGCTCCTGTTACTCCCTCCTGAGCTTCCTACGCATATAAGAATGTTGTTCTTCTTGATCTTTTCTTCTCCTTTCGAACCCACAAAGGATTCTTCAGCTTCTGTACCACTTGCAGAGCCTTTTGCACATAAAGTGCTATCCCTTCTGAGCTTGTTCTTCTTGAATCCTTAGAGGATTCCTGATGTCTGCCCTCCTTGCAGAACCTCTGCACACACACGGTGTTGTCCCTCCTGAGCTTCTTCGAGTGCTCAGATCCCTTGGGGGATTTTGTCTTTCTTCTCCCTCAAATGGAGCATGAAATGGATGCCCTCATGGCTATCGTTCACTCCAACAACCTCTAGCTAAGTGCTTCTGGGTATTCAATAACCTAGTGAAAGTTCCCTCAGTGGAACTTTCCTCTAACTTTCATAACTCGAAGAGTTCTCTCCTCCTGTGCCGTCTGCACACTTTCTCGACACCCTTCTGGTGAAGTCTCTTCTCCCACAGAATGTTCAGCAGCTCTGGGTCCTTGTGCACCTATGCACTATGCTCGATGCCCACTTGGCAAAGTTCTACAGAATCCTCAGTGATTTTGGTTCCTTCTGTCTGAACTCACAATGGAGTTCCTTCCTCTGTGCACTCCTTGC
Organism: Picea engelmannii; assembly: GCA_009831015.1. NCBI lineage: Eukaryota > Viridiplantae > Streptophyta > Pinopsida > Pinales > Pinaceae > Picea > Picea engelmannii. Next base: position 82,420 of record ML785275.1, read on the forward strand.
ACAGGCTCAATGCCCACCTGGCAGAGCTCCTCAGAATCCTCAGTGATTCTGGTATTCTCTTAAGAACTCACAGCAGAGTTCTTTGTCTCTGTACACCACTGTACACACGCTCAATGCCCACTTGGTAGAGCTTCTCACAGAATCCTCAGTGATTATGTTTGCAACTGTGTCTCAGCTACACAGCCTTGCCTCTTGAGGTGTTCAGCAACCTCAAAGGTCTTCTTCCTGAGTTGATGATTCCAGTCCTATGCCTCAACACGTCTCCGTCTGACTCCTCAGAGTTCAGAAGTGCAACCTCTGTGCACGGCCATCAAAACCTCAACGTTTTGTCACACCCTCCTGGTGTGAAGCCTCAAAGACCTTCAACCTGAAATCAAACAAACCCCTGCAGAATGCATCCATATAACATATACATTCAGAGCATAAACAAGGAACACACACAGACATGCATGTATGACAAAATAATGTAGGAAAAACTGCTATGTTTATATTAATGGAAAATTCCTGTAATTACAAGGTGTTCCCGAGCTCTCTCTCTGGCTCTTCTCTTCTTCCCTACATGCCTACTTACTCAAAATGAGATCTGAATATCTCTTTTACCTGAGGGGCCCTTTCCTCTAGGATCACCTACTCTATTAAATTACAATCAATGATTGTATAGTCTGCTATCCAGAACTAGATCTCAGTTGATCTACAATAAATGCCTATCTTATCTACAACCTGTGCAAAGGCATGGCTTCCTTGGCTCAACAGCCTAAGACATTAATTTACATTGAATTTCAAATTCAAATGAGGCTACGCCTCTCTTCAGCCTTTGAATGCGTGCACGCTGATGTGTCTAGATGGCTAGCTGGCTACATGGAGAGATTCTCCTGCATCATAACACCTTCTCACATGCTCAATTCCGAGTCTGGAGCAGAAAGTCATGGTCATTTGAAATTTCCCTAATAATTTTCCTGTTCGTTTTTCAACTTAACGCAACTCTACGCTGTAAATATGTGATTTTGCACCTACTCCGTTGAAATTTTTGTATGAGCTCAAATGGGTTTCTGCAAAAACATATTATGGACATTTTGTCCAAGTTTCACCTTATTCTGGGTTCTGGGCTACTAGTTACAACTTGTTGAAGTTCTAGGCCAATTTGTGTTTTTGGTCTGGAATGTTACAGGAACCTCATTTTCCATATTAAATACCTTTAACATGCCTAGAAATTTAATTTAGCTCTGGGACTGTCTACTATGGTTCAATACATTTCCATTAACTACTCCTGCGCCTCAATCCGATTCCGCAGTAGAAATTTATGGCCCTTTGAAGTTAGTTGGGTCATAAAATTTACCCTCCACTATTTGTGCTGTAACTTTCTCAAAAAAGCTCTGTTTGACGAACAATTTACACCATTAGAAAGGTCTATCCGACATCTTTTATTTGAGCTGCAGAGACTAGTTGTACCTTTGGTACACCTCTGTCTCATGGTTTTTGAGTTGTTAAAAACACTCTTAAGGCCCTCAAAAACGCGCTGCAAAAAGATGGCATTCAAATGATATAAAACATCGTAGAAAATTGTTGATTTTCTGTTATTGTTCGCCCTCCAAACGAATTCGCACACACAAATTTAAACATGTACACCCATATTTACCATGTGCAGCAAAAACACAAGGTAAATAGTGCTTCGGGCACCTTAAACCCACTGTGTATCACTTCTCTGTCCCTCCACTGACTTGCGCGCACTACTTTTATGTCGTGCACCAATATCCATCACGCACAGTTTTTGTACCGCGCGCTGGTATCCACCGCGTAGTTTTTGTACTGTGCACTGATATTCCATGTGCATTTCACTCAACACATTGCACCATGATAGTGTTTAGTACATCTCCACTGTGCACCAAAAATCTGTGCACACCATTAACAAAACTATCGCGCGACAACATATACTCACATTGCGCGCGCAGCTACCAAACTCCACTGCACTATTCCAATACTACGCGCACCACACGTGCCATTATTATGAATGTCCACACCGCGCACACTTCTTATGCATATGCACACTGTGAAATGCTAAATTTAGTGTGCACAGCCGCACACCAACATTTTTTTGCACGACGCCAAAATTTAGCGCGCGCACCAGGAAACCACTATTTTTCTGCGCAGTGTCAAAATTTAGCGCGCAGATCCGCACACTAACATTTTTCCGCGCAACACCGAAATTTAGTGTGCGCACCAGCATGCCAATATCTTGTCGTGCAATGTCGAATTTTACCTATCACAATCTTTCCACTGTGCATCATGCATTTTTAGTGCGCCCACCTGTGAACATTCACCTTTATGCACATCAAATCATCGTGAATTGCGTTGCAGAAATTGGGGCTTTTTCCTAACTTTTCCCAATTTACCATAAACATTCTACAACCAAGAAATTCATTCAATTTATCCCCGAAAACACCAATTCAACCTATGGAACAACAAATCATTGTGGGTTGACATTTCTGGAACGAATTTCCCTTGAATCAATTCGCGAATTGAGAATTTTATTTATTAATCTCGCTCCAATTGGGCATGGCTTCACTGTAACTTCAAATTCGACCAATTCCAGGTTTGAATTTGCTATAACAGATATTAAATCAATAATATCTTACCACATGGCCGAATTCCTCAATTTCCCCATGAATTTACCAATCGAAATTGGGGCTTTTTCCCAATTTTTGTACCATATTGTAGCTGGACGCTCTGCAACTTGAAATTTGGCCACTTCGAAATAAATCCTCTATGAAATTTCTCTTCAACTTAACTTGTTCGGCCCATCCAGGCCCAGTGTTGAAAATTGTATCTCTGATACCAATTTGTAACGTCCCTGACCATCCATGCCGAGCCATGATATGCCAGAGAACTCTCTTCTTCTCTCTGTGGAACATACTGTAACACACCTAGCAACCAACTAAGCTATGCCACATAAAATTTTCTAATTGCATGCAATTAAAACATATGCAAATAAAACACTTGTGGAAGCTTTACATGTAAAACATAAATAGACAAATACATTCCGTAAATGCATGGATTCACACTGAAATAATAATAACATAAACATGCAACATACATAGGAAATACCCATAAACATATAGACAATTATAATCATGCATAGGATAAACCCATAAAATTAAACACGTAAATAACAATGCTGCATGTAAATTAATCACACAATTGACACTTATCTTTGTGACAATATCACCAACTGCATGTAGACCTTCCATGAACCTCCCAGACTTAGACCACACTGTTCATCACTCTCAACAGTGAGTCACCCCTGATATGGGACTAAACTCCACCCGGGTAAAGGGATTCCTAACTAGGCTAAATGATCATGGACAATAGGAAAGAATCTGTCATAGGTTCTCACTCAACTAACAACCTACAACCCCTCATTCCCCACATGTCTTTCCCACCCAAGAAGTGTGCCCCTTCTCTGCTCAACAGTCCTTCGGCTGCCCCACTTCCTTTCCAGGATTCAACAACAGGGCGGACATGAAGTCTCAGAGCACTGTAGCTGCAGTTCAGCACCTTCAGGAAATCAATCCCATCAACTCTCTCTCCTATAGAATTTCTCAAGGGCCTGACAACTCACTTCTTCAGTCCAACTACCAAGCTAACCAGACATACCAACACAAAATGGCTATGGATACAGGTTTAGGTATAGTCATGAGATACCAAGGATAGCTCAATGGGTGTGAATACTCATGGATGATTGACTACCTGGATGAATGATGGAAAATATCATAGGAAATGAACTATGTCCCAACAATATGTATGCATGTCCCCAATTTGACACTTTTCATGTTGGGAGCTACTTTGTCCCACTTGTCCCCAACTTTAGAACTTAGGATAAAATAATTATCCATACTTCATATTTAAGAAATATTAATATAATATTCCTTTTTGGCTTAAGCTCCCTAGCTTATCCCCTTTTCTTAAATTATCCCATTCTTTTCCCTAACCAGTGGAGTTTAGTCCCCCATCTCTTTTATCATGGTCAGTCTGCACGCAACGATGTATTTATATTAATTATGAGACATGTACAAAAACAGGCGCACTGGACTTTAACATCTAGGCTCTCTGGCCTAATCAAAACATAAGCATCCTAGCTTATAATAATTGGCTCACCAGCCTATAAAACATAGCATATACACAAAGGATCGCTGGCCTCACAAGTGTGCGCACTCAATTTGTTGCACGCGGTATCCAAGAATGCGCACACTTCTTCCTTTAACTGCGCAATACATGTGCACACTATACCATGAAATGTGCATATAAAATGATGTCATACAACTCACCAAATTAAGTACATTTGAATTTACATTTACAATTGGGTTCGGCCTTAGGGATATTACAAATGGAGGGGATGGATCAATGCCTGCATGAATCCCTGAGTGAACAAGGAAAAGATCCCCAAACATACTATTTTATCCCACCTGTATTTGCATGTGCCATGGTTGACACATGGATCTCCTGTAGCTTGTTTCTCTCCACTTGGGATTCATTCCCTCTTCCATGAGACTTAGGATAAAACAATTATCCTCCCATAGTCTTTAGGAAACAATAATACAATATTTATTTTAGAGTTAAGCCCTTAGCCCTTTTACCCAAGTCTCTTAGCCCTCCCTTTCCCTTCCTAGCGAAGCTTAGTCCCCCATACTCTTTTATCATGGTCGGTCTACATGCAACGATGTATTTTATTAATGATATGAGTGTTTACATATACAAAAATAGGCTCCCTAGCCTTAACATCTAGGCTCTCTGGCCTAATCATCTCATAAGCCTCCTAGCTTATAATCGCTTGGCTCACCAGCCTATAAAACATGTTTATAATTCAGTTGGGGCTTGGCCTTTGGGTATTACAAGTTTGTCTAGTACTTACACTTTCTCCCTTGTCAAATTGGAGAGATATTGTCATTTAGTCATGAGGGTAATCGACTATCCCCAAGTTTCCCTCTCTCAGTTTCTCTTCTTCCATAGATTTGTGGGAAAAGGATTTCATAGTCTTTTATTTATTTATACAACCATGTTTATTTTTGTTTTTATCAATCCAACAAGGAATAAGAGATTACCCTAATACCAATTAATATGGAATAGAATAAAAAAATAACAAAATAACATTATAATTAACTACTTGATCATTAACTAATTTAGATTTTTTATTATCTTCTATAATTCCATACCAAAAATTATTTATAATAAACTTGTATTAACATCGACGTCAAGTTGTGATTTTCATTTTTAAATGGTAACAAATAACAAGAAAAATCTCATGGATATGCATAAAATATTACTAACTATATAGTTTTATCTTTTACAAATGTGCAATCAAGGATTAATTCATGACCAACCCATACAATTAATTATATGCTTAATTTGTTTGTTGGAAGATAAAGTAACTCCAAAATTTCCATGTTCATTAGGGGGTGGAGAAATTGCCAACAACTGCAAGAATCCTTTTGTCTTTCAATTGGAATCAATACATACCAGTGAAATTACAACATAAGAGGTAAAAATATAAAGGTAGACCTATCCCGCCACCACTAAATGTGACTAACTCGACAGCTATTTCAAAGTGACTAGAATTTTGAAAACAAGTGGGGTATGATACCTTTAACAGCCAAAATTAATGATTGGAAACTTGTAGTTCCTCATAGTTTAACTTTAGTATTTAAGAGAGGAAAGTGGATTTTAGAAAACTTGAGTGCCTTCACAAAACATTGTCTTCATAAACTTTTAATAATTAAGACAAATGAATAATAACCAGGAAAGAAACTCTTCACATTCCATGATTGAAAAGGTTGGATTGAAACCCATACCTGAGGCATTCACCAGTGGGATCCATCAACATTAATATTGCACACAAAATGTATGTGTTGACGATTAAAATTGCAACGAGGAATTTCACCTGCAAAGTATTGCTTAAGCCCTATTACGTAAACTATGCTAATAATATAATACTAGTAGGTGGGACTCCCTTGTAGACTAGAGGCTCAAATATAGACATATCACACATTTTTTGTTGTTGTTTCAATGCGACGCTACTTACATAGTCCTATATGGTTGACAATGCAGTGTTGGTTTCATTTTGACATAGTAACTATGGATGATGCATTTTATGAGATGTTTCTGCAATTCAAAGAATTGTTTTTATGTTATGATAGCCATATATTTATAGTCACTATGATTCGATCATGTCACAAATCATTTTGATCTACTACCTAGCCACATACACACAAGAAACATGTTAGTAATAGCATAACCAAAACAAAGAAAATAACTTATGAAAAACATCATAAAAGGAAAGGATCTATGTTTGAGTTATGTTAAGGATTATATGGATATGAAAAGGTAAAAGATGTTAGTGTTAGTCCTAGCTATTATATGGTCGGTTAGTGGCTATTTGATTTCCATTTGGTTTATTTTGGACGCATATAACATTTAAACGCATATGGTATGGCATGAAAGCCTGGAAAAGGTTAATGTGAATTTTTTTGGGTGGCGCATTGGGCAAGGAATATCGTCGCAGATTTCAATGGTTTGGAAATTGATTACATGGTTTAATGCATTGGTAAATGTTGGTTGTATTGTACTTAGGAATTGAATAGGATAGGAGATGAAAGTGACGTGCAGTAAATGCACGTCACTCCATACTCCCCCCATCGTCCGTCACCCTATTATCATTCTTTGTTTCATTTTTATCTGTTGCTAGTTAAGCTCCGCGTTTCAGGCTTGGCAAAAAAACGCTCAACCAAGTCGCCCTTTTAAGCTCTCTATTATAGGTATGGTTCTTTTTCATCCCATCCATGAATTACACTCTGTGTATGAACAAAAAATGGCTCAGCAATTCCTGGCTTTGTGTGTTCTTGATATTTTCAACTTTGTTAATGCGTGTTATTTCTCTCAGATATGACTGTGTAATTGTTCATATTGCAAACAAAAGAATTGGTGTTTTGTTTGAGTTGTACATTCGTTGGCTTCTCTGTTGGTTAAAATCGTGGTGGTTCTTTGTGGATAATAAGTGGATTGGTTACATAACGCTTTGTGTTAAAATGATGGAGGGTTTTGCTCTTTGTATTCTTGTCAGTTGCTTCCTCACAGTCATGAGTATAACCCTATCCAGTCGCATTTATATTACTAGTTGGTTGTTGTGTATTTTTTATACCAGATTCATGGTCGTGGGTTCATTCTCATTATCTTGGCACCAAAGTGTCTAAAGAATTGGTCTTAGGGTGGCCATAATGTTGATATATACCATTGTTTATGGCTTGATATAATTTATGCCTCGGTGTTAGGCATCCTCATCGATATTGTTGTCAAATGGTTCGGCTCTTAAGAAAATAGACAAATGTCATATCTCTGTGTATTCCCTGTAACTGTCACTGTTGAGTGGACATTCTCCTCTCCTCTACAAACATAAAATGCACTACGTGCATCATTTTTTCTACCCTACCTATCATTGTTTCCTCTGTGACTAATTGTTGTTCCATTGCCCAGGATGGGAGTTATAAGGAAGCCTTGTGGCTTACTATTGAGTCTGTATCAAAAGGGTTTTTTCATGTGGTCGATAGTTCTCTGAGGACCTCAGTTCTCTGTGCTATTGATGAATGAGCATGCTCTTGATTGTCTCCTTGTATTTGTTGTTATAGAGCCGGATTTTAAATCCCCAACTGTTCTGCTCGCTTCGAGCATATTTTGGTTGTCAAGGATTGGTTTACCAATTGGAGTGGTTATGGAATTTTTTGTCGAATCCCTATCTCATCTTTCTATGATTAAATTGGTTGAAAATTTATGATTTGGAATGAGTAATAATATGTAGTTGAGGGATGCCTCCTTCTCGTTATGTTTCCACTCATTGTGTCCTCACAACATGATCTTAATTGCAAATTGGAAACACCTGTGTGTTTCTCTAGGCCCGATCAGGGTTATAACTAATTATGGAAATGGTGACTGTGTGTATTTGGTTATGTTCACTATGCATATATTATTGAATCATCGTGCATATTGGAAATGGTTACAATGACAATGATGAGTTTCAAAGTTTTATGTTGACTATGGTTCTGTTTCAAAAACTTATTGGTTGATATGATGAAGAATGTATGTAAACGGGCATGTTTTGGAAGTCTTTTCGATTGGGAAAGGTTCCTGTGCATATGTTTTAATTGAACGATTGTGAATTGATAGTAATTGTATGATATTTTTATAGTGATTCATTATGGGATATAGGTGGAGCAATGTTGTTGTGTATTTTCTTTAAATTCTTAAAAGGAAAGCAAAGAAATGAAAGACCAAGCATTTTCTTAAAAGGATTGTTGAATGGAAATTTGTTTCGATTATGAGTATGATTGCACAGATTGTTCTAATTGAGAAGTTTTAAGAAATTTAAATGATGTCACAACAAACAGTTTGATACATAGTGAGTGTTGATATGGTGTTGGCATCTTTTGTATTGAGTTTAGTACAGAGTTATGTTTTACTTGATTTGTTTTATGAACAATATTCGGTATTTCCATGCCATTCTCTCACTTTTCCACACATTACAAATCCCCTCACCTTCCCAGATTCACTATTCATGCCTTGTTCTTAAAATTAAATTATAGTTAAATGAATACTTTGTATTATAGCACTTGAAGGATGGCACAAAGATGAGTTACAATTGATATGTTTTGTTATTACAACAAAATTGGTTGTTTGATGATTTGTTGAGCAATAATCATAATTACCCCCTTCATTTTACCACTTTTCACTCAATACAATCCCTCATATATCCCAAAACCATTTTCAGCCCCTACTAATTGACAAGTATTAAACTATTTTTATGGATTGGATTGCATGAATCTGATGTGTTGTTGAGCCAAACTTTGTTTCATATTTAAAGAGATGTCATGTATGGTTTGTTGAAGAAACTAGTTGCTAATAAATAATGCATACAAGAATGAGCTTCTTCAACAGAGGAATTCATGGTCGGAATAACAGGGTAGAGAAAATTGGAACAGGGGCCCTAGAAGGCCAAGGTTTTCTATACATTTTGATGTATACCCACAAGATTTGAACCAACTATTCCAAGCTAGATTTTTCAACTGGATTGGACAAGGAGAGGTCCAACCTAGGACAGAAAGGCCTCCTTTCCAAGCCTTGCATGTCCCTAGTATCCAAGTTCCCCCTAATGTATCATTACAACCTGAAGTCCTTGAAAATGATGGATGGCAAGAGATTTTCCACCCGACAGTCTCCCAACATCATGGCTGGCCCAATTTGTCTCTACTTGCTCCTCCTCCACTAGTTAACCCAATTGTCCCAACTTCCCCTGCACACTCACCAATACAGTCTTCCCACGCAAGCAAGAGATTAAAAAATGAATCCCACCATGCACCTCGTAAAGGAAATTTTTTTGCTTCCCCGTCTTCTCCCTCAAGTGGCTCTGCCAAATCCATTTCATCCTACATGCACTTGAGAGATGATTTCTCTCATGTTATCAGTGAGATTAAGCGTAAAGGCTCCACACAACCTAAGGAAAATTCAGAGAAATCAAAAGGAGACAATAGCAACAAAGGGAAAATTTCCTCCCAAAGTGGAAAATATGGTTTTTGAGTGGTTTTATTTATTGATTGTTGAGAACAATTGATTGCTGAAGTTTTTGGACAACATACTATTTTTGGATATTTTGGATATTATATTTTTTGGATATGGTTTCAAATATCATTGATATTAATTTACAAATTATGAGAGTGATGATGGGAGCCACAAGGAGGGATTTGTTTGATTGATTAACTAGTTGTGTTTATGTTTGTTAAGAAACTAAAGGGAGTCACAAGGGGTCCCACCTACTAGTTGTTATTTATTAAAGACCCTTATTATTATTTTATTAATTCCCCCCCTAAACTAAAAGTTAGTTGAGTTTTAGTTAACTTAACTAAAAGAGGTATTTTAACTACTTCAACTAATTTTGATTGCTTAAAGGCAAAAAGAGAAGGAGGAATAAGACGAGAATAGAAGGAGAAAGCATACTAAGGTCTTCTTTTGATTTTTTTTGAGATAGTTCAGTTTTCATTCATTCTTTAATTCATTGAAATCCTAACTCTCTTTTATGACAGTAGGGTCCTATTGTAGACATCAAGATTCAAGGTTGAATTACATCATTCAGACACTTTTTTTTCATAGGTGTTGATCTATACTTGATAATCTGTGTATACTTGTCTATTTGTGAATTAAATTTCATGACTAATAAAGGTTATTGTGAAGAGTCGAGTGGGAAGCAATTTGTGGAAAGTTGATCCATGTTTTAAAGTTTAATTTCTTACTTTCTATCAGAAGTCCTTTTGTATGGTTTTCATCGGGGACATCTAAGTTTGACTTTGGTCCATACTCCCTCAAGGAATTTTGTAAAGAGAATGATTCTTTTGATTAATTGGAATGAAATAAGTGATTTCTTTCTGTCTCATATGTGTTAATTATTAACTTGGTATTTTTTCTTCTGTCTCTACATTTACTTTTTCATCTGTTATATTCAGAAAATTACATAAATATTGAATTTTTCAATAATCTTTTATTTATAAGAAAATCAGCCTAAGCCCTTCTAACCAATACTTGTGAATTAGGAAACAATTTTTGAGGCTATAAACATAGGTTGATATTCCCATCTATATTTCTTTATCCAAGAAAAGTCTAAAAATGCTTGAGTAAGATCATTTCATATATTTTCCGCAACAGTATGGATGGATTAAAGTGAACACAAAGAATGCAGTTAAAGTTGTGATGCTAGTAATTTCTCTAATGACACTGTAACGTTGTATCCTGGTAACTTCAAGGTAGACCAACCCATTGACTCTGTTATTTTTTTAATACAGGCCTATATGTTTACTTGTTTACCCATCATAAGATATTCATGGATGTTATAATCCTGAACAATATAAGCTTGTGACATCCCCTCTCTCAGTTTTATGTCAAGCCACCCGACATACAAGGACCTTCTTCTGCAAACAAATAATATTAAGGAGTGATGGTCCTATTATCAGGACTGAGAGGTTGAGCTTCTTTGTGAATATATTACATATAGTTATAGAATACAAACTAAATCCTGACTACTTGATATTTCTTTTTACATAATATAGTTCACTTACAATGAAATTTATACACATGTAAGACTTCGAGGTGATCTCTTTTGATATATATTAGTGAAAAATATACAAGGTGAATAAAATGAATTAGATTGTTCCATTCATACAATTATCTTAGGGCCATCAAATAAATGAATTTTCAGCATATATAAACCCTCCAAATTCAACACAAAAAATGTGAATGTCATTTACTCAAATCCAGACCATCCTAAAACAACCAAATGACAGGTATTTCTTAAGGAAAATACCTGAAAATACATCCTTGGTTGTCGAACAAGTTGATTAATTTAGACCCTTACACCCAAAGTTGAATATTAGGTTCTATGAAAACATGAAAACAATTAAAGAAAAAGATTCAAAAATAAACAAAAAAATATTTGATTGGGTAAAACACAAACAAAAACACAAACAATAGACCAAGCTAGCACCACCGATGGAAACAAAATATGAGAGAATGTTGGTATGCATACACCCAATCATCCAATTGATGACATTTGTACAGAAAATCCCATCCCTAGTCCAAATCGCATCCAAAGTTAACAAGCATAGTTGGATCAAAACAATTAAAAAAATAAGAAAAGCAGACAACATATAAAATATAAATATTCAACAGGTACAAAAAGGAAAATAGCTTAAATTAGGGAAAGAGAGGACCCATGAAAATAAAAATGTATAGTGTCAATAGTGTGCAATGAAAATAATCAACACAGATGGTTCTTTCTTAGAACTTCCTGCAAGCTTTGCACGTGTAATCAATTATAATAAGAAGTTATAAATAAACAAAAAGAAAAATTAAAATAAAATGCCTTTATATCACTTTTAAAAACATAACATGTAACAAAATTTAAATATGTGTTGTCTAAAATAATGGCATTTGTGGATGCCCTTCATGGCCATCTGTCAAGACGACTACAATCACCTACTTGTATGTGTATCCTCCATTGAGGATATGCACCTGACCATGATGGCTACAGTCATGGTACTTGCATGCATCCTCCATTAAGGCTACTCACCAAAGCTAACCCAGATGTCCATTGACACTACCCACCGTAGCATTAGATTCTTTGGCTAATGTAGAAGCCACACACTAAGAGGTTCTATCTCTACATTGGTATTAATAGATTTTCTAAGATAAGTTGCATGAAATATGGTGGTTTTAAAACTCAAGGAGGTAGGGGTGAATTCATAATAGTTGCGGTTGTATGCAATCAACACACAAACATACAAAAACTAGAACACAAGAACAAGATGAGTTGCATATCTAGAAACTTAATTGATTTCATTGATTCTCAAGCTGTAGTTAAATACAAAAAAAAATGCTAATAATAAGACTCACAAAGATAGCTCATGCATAACTAACTCAATCTCTACTAGACTCTAAAATTAATACTTTCCTAAAATATCTAATGCATGACTAACTGTAACTCTTCTATAGTCTAATTCAAAACTTTCTAAAATTGTTGTGGGAGTAATCATTTTCTAACACTCCCAGTTAATTACTACTGCTAAATGATTTAGCGTTTACAACACCTAAATTTTGTTTATGAAACTCAAACAAATATTTTTCCAATGGGTTTGTAAACATGCCAACCAATTGGTCTTTTGATCTACAATATTGCAGGTAGATTTCTCCATTGTTTACAAGTTCTGTAGTAAAATTATATATAGTATCAATATGCTTTATTTTCTGATGAAAAACATGATTGTTTGATAGATCTATTGTTGAGTTAGTGTTGCAATACAATGGATTCAGTCTTTCTTTTCCTTGTATAAGATCACCCAATACTTAGCTTGACATGTTGTGGTTGTGGCTGCTACATACTCAACTTCGGCTAATGAAATCGTCACAATGGGTTGCTTCTTGGATTTCCATGAAATCACATCTGAACCATGTTGGAAAACATATCCTAAAGTACTCTTCCTATCATCAAGACTACCTGCAAAATCACTATCAGTATATCCAACCTAAAAATAATTACTAGTGTTGGAATATAATATGTCGTATCTTCTTGTTCCAACAATATATCTCAGAATTATTTTGCCAACTTGCAACTTCATAACCCTAGAAATCAAAATGGAAGCATACATAATTCCTGGCCTAGTGGCAGTGAGGTACATAAGAATTCCAACCAATCTCTTGAATAAAGTTGGATCTACATTGGATCCCACATCCTCTTTACTAAAGTTTGTCCCTATTGCAATTGGAGTTGGTGTTGGTTTATAATTCATCATCCTAAAACTCTTCAACACATCCATGGCATACCTTTCTTGAAATGCAAAAATATTGAATCTGATTGAAGAAATTCATTATCAAGGAAGTATCTCATTAACCCCAAATAATTCATTTCAAATTCCTATTTCATAGTTGCTTTAAACACGTCCACTGACAAATTTCATGTCAAGATTATATCATCAACATATAAGAAAACAATCAATATTTTTTCTTGATTATTCACCTTTGTATACAATGTGGGCTCATTGTTGCTTCTGTTGAAACCTGTATTGATCAAATATGAATCAATCTTGTTATACCAAGCTCTAAGTTCTTGCTTAAGCCCATAGAGAGATTTCTTCAATCTATAGAATTTATCTTCATGTACTTCAATCACATATCTGGGTGGTCGCTCCACAAATACTTCTTCTTCCAAAATTCCATTCAAGTATGTTGACTTGACATCCATTTGATAAAATTCCCACCCGTTTTGTGCTTCTATAGCTAAGACAACTCTAATTGTATCTAACCTTGCAACTAGTGTGAAGGTCTCACCGTAATCTACACCACGTTGTTGTGGAAAACCTTTTTCTACCAATTTGGCCTTGTGCTTTTCAACTTCTCCTTTCTCATTAAACTTGGTTTTGTAAGCCCATTTTACACCAATGCAATCTTTATCTTCTGGAAATTCTACAAGATCCCATGTATCATTTTTCCCTATGCAATCAATTTCTTCATCCATTTCTTGGACCCAATTTTATTCTTTAATCGCTTCTTCAAAACATGTGGGTTGACAAGTAAACAATGAAATTTTTCAATGCACATGTACATCTTCATATATTTCTCTTAAACTTATAGTCTTTCTATACTTTATAGAGGAATTTGTAGAATCAGATACACTGCTTGACTGAGAAGTAGGAGTAGATTGGGCTACTGGGATAGATGACTCACCTTGAACAAAATTTCTTGGAGTTCTTGTTGGAGTATCTCTGATTGGTGATCGAGTTTGTGAACCTTGTTGTCCACCTTGTGCAATATGCTCATTTTCTTCATCTTTTGGTTGAGGTATAACTGCTCCAACATATATAGTGTTATCTATGCTTCCATTCCATGCTTCATCTTCTTTGAATTAAACATCCCTATTGATTATCATCTTCTTTGTCAATGGATTATACAATTTGTATTCCTTGGACTAATCACTATACCGAAGAAAGATCCATTTTCACTTTTGTCATCTAACTTCCTCCTCCAATATTTAGGAAGATGAGAATATTCCACACAACGAAACACTCTGAAGTGTGCTACACTATAACTCATACCTGTCCATGCTTCTTGTGGAACTTTTCTCTTCATACTTTTAGTAGGATATTTATTCAAAACTAAAATAGAAAAAGTTATTGATTCTCCCCAAAAATCATTTGACAACTACATTTATTTCAACATGATTCGAGCCATATTCATAATGGTTTTGTTTGTCCTTTCAGCTACAACATTTTTCTGAGGTGTATACCTTTGTGTAAATTGTCTTTTGATCCCATGTTGCTTGCAGAAATCATGAAAAACATGTGAATCATATTCACCTCCTCAATGTGAACTCAATACTTTAATACAAGGGTCTCTTTGCTTCTCCATCATTTCCATGAATTATTTGAACCTGTCAAACTTTTCTGATATCTTTTCTAGAAAGTACACCCAAGTCTTTCTTCTATAATCATCTATGAAGATTAGGAACTAGCAACTTCCTCCTAGTTATTTGTTCTGCATTGGACCGCATATATTTGTATGAACCAACTCCAATGGTGCCTTTTATCTATAATACACCCATTTAGGAAAACTATCCCTGTGTTTCTTGACCATAATGCAACTCTCGCATGAACTAGTTGGATCTTGAAGGGGAGAAAAACATTCAACCATATTTTTTGTTGTAGTAGTTTTAGACCACCAAAATGGAGATGACCCAATCAGAGGTTCCACAATCAAAACTCTTATGAGCATGTTACCTTTTGGGAAAGGAAGAGATCATGTCTATCATAATTCATGGAAATAGGATACATTATATTCTTTTTCATATTCACCTTAGCAATCAACATATTATTATGAGGTTTATCATATATGAAACAATCATCGCCCTTAAAGATTACATCATACACTTTTTTAGTAAGTTGGCCAACACTAATAACATTATTTTTCAAACTTGGGGCACAATACAAATCTGATGTGTGTCTTTTCTAACCTTGTTTGGTCCAGATGTTCACCATTCATTTTCCCATGACTTTTAAAATATTGTCAGACCCCAACTTGACTTCAGTCCTCACTAAATCATCCAAATCTACAATCAATATATTTTCACATGTCATATGATTGCTACATCTACTATCTAACAAACAAATATCATTAGAAGTCTCTTGAGAAAAATTACAATTATGGAATAATGAGTCTTCATAGTTCGTAGTGGTGTTAGAATAATTTGCATCATGTCTTCTAAATTCAACCTTCTTCTTCCTACACTCATGTGCAAAATGACCCAACTTGTTACACTAGAAACATTTAACTTTAGATTTTTCATACCTATGATTTGGCTGAGAACTTCTACTGCTTCTCTCCCTTAAGATATGAGGATTTTGATCCAGTCTCCTTTTGTGTTCTGAGATATCCCTTTGGTTGTTTACTCTGTTATTTTTTCCCTTTCCTATTGAATTGGATCCTCCTCTGCCTCTTGATATCAAAACCTAAGATCTGGATTGATTTTCCAAGGAATATTCATACTTGTTCATCCTTGATTCATGGGATAAAAAGGATCCCAACAACTCATCTACTAATAGTTGTGCCATGTCCTTAGACTCTTCAATGGCTATGACAACTGCATCAAACTTCTCAAGTAAGGTTCTAAGAATCTTTTCTACCACTCTCTGCTCTAGAATCTGTTCATTGTTCATCCTTAAATGATTTGATGTGTTCATAAATTGGGTCATGTATTGGTCCACTGAATCGGACTCGTCTCGTTCATCTTCTGATTCTCAAAATTCATTTGTAAAGTCTGCAACTTCATTGTCTTTATCATGGTAATACCTTGATAATTGGTCTCTAATATGTCCCACACTGTCTTTGAGAATTTTGTTGCCGAAATATTGGAAATATGCTTTCATCTAACCATTTTGGATGAGATAGAGGGATTTTTGCATCCTTCTTCATGTTATATTTGAGAATATCCTTTTGAGAATTGGTCAAAGTTCTCTCTTGTGTGATCCGTTTTTCCCTGTAAAAACCGAGATTTGTGGCTGTGCAAGACTGTTACTTGAAGCCATATTTTTTTAAAGAAAAATCCTTCCCAATAATAAGATGAATAAAAAAAATAAAAATTCCATAAAATTCTCAACTTAAATAACCATACAACTTCAATAACTATATTGGAGTCCTTTTTAAAAAATAAAACTAAGATATATCTACTATGAGAGAATATATCACGTGAATTTAATAAAGCAATACTTTCACTATAATAAAATAATATAACTATTGTGATTTTTCCCATACTCTAATTCCAAGTTGAATATAAACCCTGCATTAAGAAAAAACCCTTCACGGACGATATATGTATAACCCTCTTTGAATGAAAAAAATATCAATCGAACCTTTGTACAGAATTTAGAAAAGATCTGGAACATTGTGTGCACGACGAAACTATGAATACATTGGATGAATTTCGAAAATTTACTGCATGATTTGAGATGAGACGACTCTTCCACTTCCAGCAAGAGAAAATTATCTTGAGTGCAAGGCTTTTGGCCCACAGTAAATCAGAAGGTCTATTTTCGAATCTGCTTAAAAACCCTCATGATTCTTCCTCTCCGGCTCTGATATTTGTTGCCTTCGACTTTTCTCTCGGCCTCTCTATGGCTCTGCCTCTCTATGGTTCTGTAGAGTTCTTCTCAAACCTGGCTCTGATACCACTTTCAAGGAGGTAGGGGAGAATTCATTACAGTTGTGAATGTATGAACTCAACACACAAACATACAAAAAGTGGAATACAAAAACAAGATGAGTTGCGGCTCTAGAAACTTGATTTATTTCATTGATTTTCAAGTGGTAGTTAAATACACAAAACTTTCTAATAATAAGACTCAAAAAGATAGCTCATGCAGAACTAACGCAAACTCTACTAGACTCTAAAATTAATACTTTCCTAAAATATCTAATGCATGACTAACTAGGTCTAATTAAAAACTTTCCAAAATTATTGCAGGAGTAATCATTTTCTAACAAAAACACCTTACAGTATGCATTTTGTTAGTGTTGTTCTTGACCGAAGCCACTTCCTAGGGCTTTGTGCTGAACATTTTAGGGTGCGTTTGGAGCCCATGCAATGAAATCTGGCAGGATCCTTTTAAAATCTTGGAAGAGAATCCTCTTTCGACTTTCGAAGGAGACAACAACCAATTTTCGTTAACGAGAGCAGACTAGAAGGAGACTACTCCAGAGGCTCACATTATCAAAATTGGTGTTCCAAGTAATAATATGTCAAAATTTATATTTAAGGGATCTGAAGTCATCTGGAGGTGGTTTAAAGAAAGATATGATTCCATTTAAATTTTCATCATAGGCGTTCTTCCTTAAAAAAAAAAAAAAATACATTAAACATAAAGATGCGATATTTCTAAGATTTCTTAATTTTCAGGAAATTTTCAAGGTTTGATGTTAGCGAGGAGTTCAAATTAAAGATAGTAATGTGGTTGTAGGTATAAAAAATGGGACATTAATATTGAGTTCAAGAGTGTTGTGCTTAACATGAGTGGGGAACCTAGTGCCACTTATATCTACATTGTAAATCTTGGTTTCATCGAGATAGAAGATTCCCCACTTTCATTCTGACTCCAAGATGAACTTTCGGTTCAGTTAAAGATGGTAAAATGTATGTATCAATCTGTTGGCCATGCCTCCAGGGATTTCCAGTATTTTTTATCACATGCTTGACCATATTTCATTGTAGGTTGTAACATTTTCTAGAATTGTTGTCGTCTCTTCGGGGCCTCCCTTGAGGGGCCACTGCTTTCTTCTTGGTTGTAGGGTTGAGAAACTTCGAAGAGGTGCTATGGCGGTCATTGCTGATAATGGACGATGAGTTGAAATGCACTAGAAAAAGAATGAGACACAAGTTCGAGCTCTAAACTATAGAATACTCCGTGATATTTATTACCTCCTTTAATAGTTATGCTAAAATAGACCAGAGATAAGTGTCCCCAGATCATAAGTCTTATCTGGTCATTGGCGTTTTGACTAAAAGATATCTGAAATAATGAATGAATATAAAACAGTATTAGATACAACTCAAACAGACAGACACCAAAAACTGGCAGTGTCAATATCTTCCACACAATAATACGAAAATAAACAAATTAGCTAATGGAATTGTGAAAAGGATGGCAATATTTTCAAAGGCCGATTTCTCGGTCCTTCACAACAACCCTTACTCCACTCAGCATTTCCACCTACCCATTGAAATTTCCACCCATAGTTGTTAAAAAAAACCAGGTTAGTACAATAGATAAATGTATGCATGGATAGTGTTGTGCGCAGACCTATTTTGAGAAGAAAGGTTATTTTGAGCGCAAACATAGTTTTGGAAGAATAAGGTATATCTTGGAAAATGCCTAATTTTGGAAAGAAAACCTAATTTTGGAGTGCGCCCAAGAGGAAAAGCAACGTTGGTCGTAGGAATTTATAACCTAGGATGTCTAGGTAAAGGTTCTATTCGATTATGTAGGTTAGTTGTTCAATAATTGTTCAACAATGGTAAGTTCGAGGTTGATATAGAAGAGTCAAGTAGGTTAGATTTTGAGGGTTAGATCACAGGGGCGTGGTGTGATCTAGTCCACCTACCTCTTCATACTTGTAAGAAGAAAGATGTAATGCGCACAACATTATATTTTGCATCATACCTAATAGAAGAGGAGAGAAGCCATATCTTTTTGGATGTAGCCCAGGAGGGGGTGAACCACGGTAAAACTTGTGTGATGTATGATATTTAGTGCATGTTTACTTTGTGTCAAGGATGGATCATGTTTAATTTTTGTTAATGATTTATTTACAACTGAATGGTTAAACTAAATATGTTAGAATGCATGCATGGCCTAAAAGATGAATAAATCCTAGGAACATTAAATGGATAATATAATGAATGCATGAAGAAGGTAGAATACACTCCCATATCCGCACTCATTCCTAGACTGCAAACACTTGAGCATTGCAGTCACCCATAGATCTATCTTGGGTGAGACTGCGTAGTGCACTTTGTGTGTTGTGTTGTCTTATGGCTTACTAGGAGGGCTGATAGTTTTAGAGGGTTTTTTTGGAAACCTGTTGAAATCTGAACCTGGTTCAACCCTAGAAGTAGAAGTGAGATATAGTTAACAAACAAATGGTTTTGTTTCCGTCTAGAACTACGTAGGATTGAGTGGAAGGTATCCATGAAAGATTCTTAGAGAATGAAATTATATAAGGGAATGTTCAGGCCATGGAACCCAATGAAGGCAGAGATTGAAATATGGTTGAAAACAAAGGAGCTTGAGTTTGTGTAGAAGGATAACAAAAACCCTAAGTTAACACTGCACAAATATCTTAACAAATATGTGTTTAACGACTTGCATGAGGCATTTTTCTATGATTTCATGCATGTGTTACAGGAGTAGTTATTGAGGCTAAAAGACAACCAGCCAATAAATCGTATCAGTCAGTTGGAGTGGAATCCTTTGGAGATCACCCAGTTACAACAAGTTAAAAAAAAATTTACGCACACAGTAGATTTTTGGTTAGACAGTATTGTTGCAAGGTTTATCACCGAATTTGCAGTAGAGACTATGAATTCTTACAGCGCAGCAGAGAAGGATTTTCTAAAGGGACCCAGAGGTAGGTATATCAGATCATTGTACACTTCAATCAAGATTTTATTTTATAACAACCGTGTGATGACCATGGAATCAAACAACTAAACCTCTTTGCGTGCATGGGGGAAGGGGGGAAGCACTGACATGACCTGGAAAAATGGAGGAAGAAATGGATAAGGGAAAGAAGAAGGAGGCCATGGACTCCATTATGATGGAAAAAAGACAAGATAAAGCAGACAATGGAAACAACTTGAAAGATGCGCAGTGGAGCACCCTACCAATATAAGATGAATAATAAGAAGAGATCCATAGATGATAGAGAGGGTTTGGATACTGATGAAGAAGAGGTAGAGGATCTCCGGGTTGTAGAGAAAATTAAGGAAATAATGTGCACAACATATGAAATGAAAATAGGAGGTCCAAGGGAAGGAACAGAAGGTGGAAATCCAATCGAGATCAATGTCATTTTGGAACCTATAACCCCATGTGCGACTAGTACACCAGATATGACATGAGCATCTATACAACCGAATTTTAGTGGCAAAAGAATCAGAGGACACAAATCCAGTCAATGAGCATCAATTGGGGGAGTTAATTTAGGAAGTATTAGTCAAATATCTACACTGCGTGGAGGTATAAGTTCAACACAGTTCAAAATGGCAGGACATGATCCCACCATCAGGTTACCATAATTTTGAGGAGAAGCATCAGAGGACCCTGAAAAGAATTTATTCATCTACAAGAAGATCTGGGAGGAAAAGCAGATCAAAGATGAGGATAAAAAACTTGTGGAGTTAGTTGTCATTCTAAGAGACCACACATTGTACTGGTATATGAGCCCATATGTAAATAGTACAACACGAACAACAAGAACTATTGCATATGTGAAAAGACTACTGATAAATGAATTTCAGAATCCTAGCTCAGAAGATCAGTATATGAATGAAATGACTGAAATCGGGAAAAAAACAGGTGAGTCTGTTTGGGAAATTGATCAACAATTGAAAGGTAAGTTGAAGTATGAAATTATTGACATGCAACATAGGAACTTATTTGTGAACTCTCTGCTACCACATTTGAAATTCCCATTAAGACATAAGAAGTTCCAAACTTAGGTAGAGGATCTACAGACATCCTTACAACTAGAGGAAAACCAGACAGATCCAACAATAGAGGAGTTGAAGGAGGATATGAAGAACCTAACATTTCAACTTAACCAGAATAAGGGCAAAGTGAAAAGAGAAGTTGTTTGTTGTACTGTTAAGCCCTAATATTGACTCACTACCCCTTAATTGGGGCATATTATATTAGTAATTTTATTTTATTTATGTCGGCTTTAGGCCATTAGTTGTAATTATACCTCCTAGTCTCCTATATATACCAAGGAGACATTTTCATTTTGAATCATCTTGTACTTGAACATTTAAGTGGGGTAAAAGGAGGTTTCCCCCTCGAAGAGGCTTATTATTTCAAATTATCTCTTTTTCAAGGCCTTGAGCACTTTTTCTGAGGATTTTCTATGCTATATTGATATTTGTTTCTTAACATATGGTATCAGAGCTGAAGGTCTTGGGGTTTCACTGCTACATCTGAGACACCTTGGCATTTTCTCTATAACTATTTTTCTACAACATTTCAGAAGTAACGGCTTGGAGGATATTTAGAAGACAGATCAAGGTACATTGGGTTCAAAATTCATCTCCTGAGGCCTTATACTTTCAGAGATACAACCTGTACAAGATAGGGTTCTGGAATCATCCTGAACTGAGTCATTGTGGATTTTTCTCTATAAAAACAATTCTGTAATGTTTCAAACCTTGAGCTCCAGGGGATATTTACAGAAATCAGTAAGGTATCTATGGTAAAAATTTCAGCTTCTGTTTCATCTTAAATTTGTAGATACACCATGTGTAAGATAGGGTATCTGACTAGTCCTATTGTCTAGTCTCAAGAAGGTGTTCCAGGTAAAACAATCATAACTTATTCCTAGAGTATCCAAATTGCATGGGACTGGTTTCATTGGATCGTGGACAGTCTGTAGTATTTCTGGTGCGAGTTTCAGCATTTTATATCAATTATTTTTTGCGGGGCACACTATACAAGTGAGATCTCCTGGAAAGGCCAAAAATCGGCAAGTTGTGGGGAAGTTACCATAAATTCCACTTGGTACATCCAATTTTGATCAGACCTGTGGCATTGCAGAGAAGAAATATCATAGAAATACATAAAAGAAAGTTTCATACCCAGAAGGGATGAAACGTGGGAGATACAATAGAAGAAATATTGTCTAGAAGAACCACCTCAAAATCAAGGTTCAAAAGTGATACTTGGCGAACATGCCACCCAAAAAGGGAACTTCTACACCCAATAAGACTCCAGAAAATCCTACTTGGACTATTGATGAAGGTGAATAAATGCGTAGGGACATAAATGAACTACAAAATAAGATGTATTCAATGGAAGCTAAGTTGGATACTAAGATGGATTCAACGGAAGCTAAGTTGGATACTAAGATAGATGGTTTAAAAGGGGAGATCATGGAAGTATTGAAAAATTTCATAACATAGAAGACACCTGAAAGTGAAAATGCATCCCATGAAATTCATAATGAGGACACAAGGAAGGTGAATCAAGAATGGAGAAACTCCAACTTTGGTTTGAAGACCACCCACGTTCCTAAGATTGATATGAGGAAGTTTGATGGCAAGGACCCAATCACATGGATACTTCAGATGGAGCAATTCTTTGATCTCCATAATGTGCCACATACACAAAAGGTA
>ML785275.1:114991-143677 GCA_009831015.1 Picea engelmannii
TTGGTAGATGCACATGTTGGCATATGGTGGATACATTTCATGGATGATATCTTTTGGCACATTGTTGATGTACATGGTTGATGTACATGGGTGTTGTGCATGGTGGGCACATTTTGGTACATGATGCACTTGGTGGATATATTTTTCATGATTCTCTATTTCATTGTTGACATATCTTTTGATGTATGGTATAGCACACGTTTGATGCATGAACAGGCCCAAGGATCACCATATGGTAGCATATTTTTCATCTTGCAGATAAGATAGGGGGAGACATACCCTTAGGGGGAGTCATTCTTCTTCCCATGATTCTAGGAGGAGATATTTATCAGATGCATACCTAGAAAAGAGCTCTATATTTGAAGAAAGAGCATAGAGGCATAATTCTAGGGGGAGCGATGGTCATAGAGGGACCATGAGAAATGTATTTTCAGCATTACATCAGATTGATATCCCTTGTTCAAAAGGGGAGAGATTATTCAGTGGCAATAAGACAGGGGGAGCGGCCCCAAGAGGAGAATGGCCCTTTTTCATTGATGTCAAAGGGGGAGAGATAATCACATTGATGTGATTGATGTCTATTGATGGGAGAGATTGATGTGGAGAGATAGCCACATTGACTATTGATGAAGAGCATGCCTTGTCTACATGTTGACATCAATAATTGGTAATTGGAGTTGACATCAATGTTGGTATTTCCATCAATGCCAAAGGGGGAGATTGTTGGATCATGTTGTCATTGATGCCAATGGTTTGATTATTTGAGAGATTGTTGGATCATACGTCATTGATGCAAATGGTTTGATTGATTGATGTCATTGCTTGATGTCAAGTAATTGATTGATTGATGATTGATGAACAATGTATATGATTCTCTTGATGAGAATGATAGATGTCCAAGTGGAAACCAATTGATAAAGAATGGATCATTGATATGATGCATTGATGAAGATGGATCAATGATTTGTCATTGATACATGATGCATAGTTGATATATATGATGCAGTGGTGAATTGATGCAAATATGAATCATTATTGTCTTATCATGGTTGATAAGGTGCACAAATAGATGAACTCCAAAGTGGTCCCCTTATGGTGAAAGCCCTCATGGGAAGAAGCTTTATGGATTGATTTATCCTAGAAGAATGGTTGGAGGAACCATCCTTGCATGTGGATTAATGAGATGAAGATCAATGGAGTTGTTGGTGAAACTATCCTAGATGGATAGTCCTTGACATACCATTTCCGGTGGTATGTGGAATGTCACATAACTCCTCACGGTTTGAGAGTTATGGCTCTACGAAGTTGAAGGACCCCCATATGATGGCTTGAAGCCCCAAAAGGTCAAAGAAGTCAAAGTTCTTGAAATGAAGAAATCATTATTTAAATGATAAAGTAAAGTGACAAAATGAAGAAAGATTATTTAAATGATAAAATGAGGTGACAAAATCAAGAAGCAATATTTAAATGATATATTGGAGAACTTTCTATTCATGGAAAGTGGCTAACCATAAAATAAGGAAAATAGGTTAAGTGACCTAGAAATGGGTTAAGTAACCTAAAAATGGGTTAAGTAACCTAGAAGATGAAAGTATAAATAAGAAGCTTGGATCTCTTGTAAAAAACACATTTTGGTGAGAATCTTTTTTGTGGATCAATGGAGAGCTTCTTGTGAATATCTTTTGGAGTATTGATGGAGAGATTCTTGTGAGAACATATTATTGATGTGGATCTCTTGAGAATGATTGAATATCTATTCTAAGTAAGAGAGAGAGAGGAGGATCTCATGGACGCATCAAAGTTTCATCAATGTTAGAGATCCTGACGGAAAAATTCTCGGATTCACAGAAAACCCTATTTTTCGATGCCCATGCAGGTTGTCTGTGTATAGGGTGTGTGTACACATGGGCTGGTTGTGTATAGGGTGAGTGTACATGTGGGTTGACTGTGTATAGGGAGTGTGGAGTGGATAAAATCATGGAGATTTGTGTTTGAGCTAGTGTCAAGCTCTTTGGATGATGAGGCGGGTTCCAGATCTACATTCTATGGCCTCAGATCTATCATTGAGACACTAGTATGTTACATTATTGTCTTGATGGATACTATTGTTTGATGTGTTGTGAATGCTTAGGGCATTCTTGGTATGGCTTCTATGATGTGGTTTAGTTTGGTTGATTTGGTTGATGGAGTGAGAAACACTCTTGTGATTGAGTAGTGACATGATTCCTATGGTATACTAGTTGTTTATACATGATTGAGATAGCATTCATATTGATTTGTTGAGGAGCATGAGAAATATATTGGAGAGCTTGGATGTATTGTGACTGGTTGTGGGTCAGTTTGGATAGTAGAAGACATAAGAGAAAGTAATTGCAAGTTGCAGAGGATCTGAGCATGTTTCTCATAAGCATACACTTGTTGCATTATACACTGGCCGCGTTCACACGTGGGCTGTAGTGAGCCAGGGCATGTACACACATGGGCTGCACTACTGAGAGGTCGCATACCTGTTGATATATTGATATCTGTTGAGTATTGTTGCCTCATCTCAGTTGGTGTTGAGGGTGTAAACTGATTCTTGCATTATAGAGTAGATTCTCTTACAGAGTTGTACTCTATTTAGTTGTTGTTGATAAACCCCAAGGATTGTAGTTCGTAATAAAAAGAAAATTGTACATACATCTTGTGTTCTTTTTGTTCATTGTGGTGATGACTTGTTGATGATATATTGCTGATATATGTTGCTGATATGTGCTCACATCTATTTGGTTATAAATGACAACAATGGGTAATGAATAAATGTTGAATGCTAATTGATGAGTTTTTATGCAAGAGGGAAGTTTTGGGAAAAAGAGTCCCACACTCATCCACCCCCCCCTCTAAGTGTGGTAGGTGTTTCCAACAGATGAGGTAGATGAGGATTTGGATGAAGCATAGGTCCAATAGTGTTCCATAAATGCCAACAGCTAGGACATTATGCAAGGGAATTTCCACTTTCACCTGTGACATGCATGTACTGTCGCGCAACAAACCATGACACATAAGATTTTCTGACACTTAGGAAAAATCCAAAAAAAGAGGAACCATAACAACCAGAATGTATAGTAGATTTCTACAGAAGCCAGGTATGATGGAAGAAACATCAATATAGTCACACGAGGAGGAGCTAAGATAGGAACCGATGCAGTTAGACAAGATACAATGCAACACCAATGGGTAACAAGAATACTAAACCACAGAAGTAGTTTGATGCATGGAAAGAAAAGGAAATATTCAAGGAAGAAAGACAAGAGTTTCTCAAGCAAAATGTTGTATCAACATTAGCCACGCAATATAATTAGAATGTACCAATGTATGAAATTCCCTCCTCAATGGACCAGATGAGTGAAGCACAACCTTTAGAGCAAGTAAGTAACATAACAACTCTTATACAATCCCATGTTAAGTTATTAAAGAACCCATCATCTGTCAAAATCTTACAAAATCTTCTAGAAAGATGTAACATAGAGGTAGAAGGGAAATTATAGTAGAAAATGATCAATCACCTCCATACAAGAAGGAGGACAAGAAGGGAATTCAAACTCAATGTTAATATTGGGGATTTCAACATGGGGTATGTTATATTGGACTTAGGCTCTGAAGTAAATGTCTTACCTAAGAAGACATGGTAGTGTATGGGAGAACCCACATTAGGATATTCACCTATCTAGTTGAAATTAGCAAATCATCATATATTTTTACCAATTGGAAGGCTTAAAGGTGTGCCACTAGATTTGGATGGAGTGTGCACTATGGAAGACTTTGAATTAATAGAGATAGTAGATGGCACAACACCTTATCCATTATTGCTTGGAATGGATTGGACATTTGATAACCAGGCCATAATCAACATAAAGACAAGGAAAATGACATTTGAATCAAGTAAATATAGAGTCATTGCACCATTAAACCCTTAATAAGGAGAAAGGTTTGTAGAACTCACTAGTATTGATTTGGAGGAAATAAACCAGTTGTACAGAACCATCGTGCGTGAAGAATATTATGTTAACCCAATTGTAGATGGGGTACTCAGCTGGAGAAGCATCACATCAGGTGATTATGACTCAGATATAGGTTTGGATAACTAACAATAGATATTACATGAAGTTTCCACAAGAAGGTGCGCAAAAATAGACCACACAATAAGATGGGTTGGTATAGAGATAAGAGAACCTCCCAATTTTCATGGGGTAAATGACTTGGAGAAATTTTTGAAAAAATATAAAGAAGAAGTATTAGAAAATTACAGGCTCTTATCCCTAGATATTTCACTAAAATCCACACTTGCAATATGGTGGGGTGCGAATAAAGAAACAATTCAGGACTAGTACCAATGTAAAAGGTTATTGCACATTAGATTGAACGCAGAGAAGCCGAGAAATTAAATGTAGTAGTATGATGGGAAATGAACACCATCAGAACATTTAGAGAAGTGCATAACACTATGGAGGATGAAACGACCATAAGAATGTCCTCATCACTTCATCCATGCACTGGAAGGAATCCTAGATAACTAGTATATAGATCAGGAGATGCACAGAGGAACTACAAAATGGACATCCTTACATAAGAACTTTGTAGTAACCTTCTCATTTGAACATGAGAACCCCAACATTGATTCAACACTTAAAGAAATAAGAGGTGTGATATTTATTAATGAACCATAGGTTGAACTTATAACAAAATATAAACAACAGAATAGATAGACAGTCAAAGAACTACTTTCATGCTATCATATTGAAGAGGAAGCACAAGATGAAGATGACCCGTGAAACATTCAAATTACAAAAATTGAAGGAGAAAGAGAGGTGGAAGGTCCATCTCTGGAGTCAAAATTATTTTATGCACCAATCAAAGTGAATAAAGTCAGCATTGGGACAAATGATAATCCCAAAATGGCCAGTATTGGGGACTATTGGGATGAACAAACAATAGAAAGAATAACAGAGTTACTGTGTGAATACAGTGACCTATTTCCAAGAACGTTTATAGAGATGAAAGGCATAGCATGAAAGCTAGGAGAGATGAAAATACCTCTCAAACTTGAGGAAAGACCTTTCAGGTAGAGACATTACAGACTGAATCTAGTATATAAGAAGAAACTAAAAGCAGAAATTGACAGAATGTTGGAAGCTAGTATCATAAAACCAATAGAGGAATCTAAATGGATAAGCCCTATGGTACTAAAAGAAAATAAACAAGGGGGGATAAGGATTTGTGTATATTTGAGAAAAATTAATGATGCTTTTTTAGATTACCCTTTTCCTACCCATTTCACAGACAAAGTCTTAGAGAATGTGGGAGGCCAGGAATAATATTCATTTATAGATGGATTCTCAAGCTACCATTAGATAAAAATAGCTCTAGAGGATAGGTATAACACTAATTTTTATACGGAAAGGGGATCATACCAATATACAGTCATTCCTTTTGGGATAAAGAATGCACCAACCATATTTTCAATAATAGTCATAACTGATTTTAAAAATTCATACGCCAATTTTTAGAAGTATATCTAGATGATTGTACTGTATATAGTCTGTTAAAGGACCATATAGAAGTTCTTATGAATGAAATTTCATCCGCAAATGGTTACAGGAATATAGCACCTCCAAACACCTATTAGTTTATTCATGGCCCAAAAATGAATTTCCAAAGGGAACAAACTATACAATTGGTTATAAAATCAGCATGCGCTCAGAATATAAACGAAGCGCATGCACATGTGCTAGTCGAAAACGCAGGAAAAACACACATGCGCCCAATGCGCAAATGTTTACTCAAAAAGATGTGCACACCTCAGAACGATGCATTTATGATTTTGGTCGGCCTCCCACCCACTTCTGGTTCAACTCCCAAGTCAATTTGACCCCAAAATATGAACTGAATCTGAGTGGGGGGTTGGTTAAAGCCCTAAAGGGCCCCTTTTTCCCACTAAAGATCGGTTGGACAATGCCTCAAATATTTTCTATAAAAATAGGCCATGGGTGCACTATATTTCCAAGAATCTATTTGTATTGTTATGCTTCCTCTATTCTCCTACAAGGAGCCTCTTTCCTTCTTGAAGCATACTAGCATCATTTCATTGGGCTATTCACCTCACCTCTTGAGTGAATGAGCTTTGGATTTCTTCACCATTTCCTTCTAGTTTTCTATTTGTAAGAAGAGATATCTCATAGGGGATTCAATAGCCTCCCTTGGAGGAAGAGGGAACCCATAAGTCTCTCTTTCTCTTTGGTGTTTACCCACTAATACAATCTATCCATTGGTGGCATGAATATTGGTCAATTGTTTGGTTGATTTTGGTTCTCATTTCCTTATGCAATTTAGTTTAGTTTCTTTAATTTTTATTAGCCTAATTGTTTATTTGTTTCTTGTGCTTGATGTGTCTAACTCTTTCACTAACTTATGTCATTTTCAGCTGACCCAACTGAACTTGCAAGTGCCCCTCTTTTTCTCATTCAGGTGATGAAAAAGATACAACAGATTGACGACTCCACTGGGGAAGGTATCAATTTCCTTCCTATTTGGGTTGTTTGAGAACTTATTTTTTATTTATTTAACTTGCAGGCATCATAACTGACCCAAGCCTACCTGAAAAAAGCTAAATTTGAAGCTGAGATAAGAGAATTCCATCCAAAATTTTCTTTCCGACTGTATATCAGAACGTGCGTGGGTTTTTTAGTGCATAGGCACGTCTTCTGAGAATGTTTGCCAATAACACTTTGTTTCTCAATGCATTCTGCGCACAATGCACCAACATGTCATTATTTCTTCATGCATTGGCGCCACATGCACCTCTATCTACTATGTGACCCACGCATCTGTCTAGAAATCCAACATTATAAGGGTTTTTTGTGATATTTTGAAGGTCCCTAGCCTTCTAAATATTGATTCTATGCAATTTGTAATATGCACCACACTTAGATTCCCTCTCCACAGGAAGGTTTAGTCAAAACATAATCACTTAGGGGGTTAAAATCTATATTTTTTCTTTTTTTGCTTTCATTTTCCCACATGGATGGTTTGCTTTGATTGTAAAAGATAAGTTGGAATCATTCATTATCACATATATAAAAACTTCCATTGGGACCAGAAATCAAACTTTAATTATTGAGTTTTCTCTTCTCTTGCACCATAGAGTGATCTTAAGAATAAAAAAAATGACTGAGGGGAAATTTCATCTCCCTTCAAAACCAAAATGTTTAGGAGAGGACAAAATCCCCGCTAGGGCTCCTCTTAGTTTCTTTTTAAAACATATTAAATTTGTAAGGGCCCATACATGCCCACATGCTGCAAAGATAAGATATTTTTGAAGCTACTTTCTTAGTTTACATCACTAGGGGAGTTTAAAGATTATTGTAACGGGCCCATACATGCCCACATGTCCACAATCTAGGATAGTCTTTTGAATTTTTCTTAGATTAAATCACATTAGGGAGTTAAAGGATTGGTAAGGACCCATATGTTTGCATGCTAGTTCTCTAGGGACTTTAAAATTCCACAAGGTTGTACCAATGACATCTATTAAGATAGGTAATCAAGACTTGTAAGGACCACACGAAGTCCACATGCTACAAGGTGACACCTAATCTATTAAAAATATTTGGCACATTTTATCACTTTCTCACACACAAAGTCACTACTCACTCACATAGTTTCATCTCGATTTGTGAAGGTTGAAGTAGGTTTCCTCCAAAGGGATTCTGAAACATCCCACTTTTTCTTGAAGGAACTATCCACTCCCACTTAATTTGAACAAGATTGGTTCACACCCCCAATCTCTCAAACAACCACATCTAAATTTTTTCTAAAAACTCACTAAGTTTTCCTCCACAGGAGGTGCCAAAATAAGTTTTTTATTCTAGGTAGGATCTCGGGGATAGGCATCCAAGTAACTCCCTATTATCCGATTCTCACATCTTAAAACATTAGAAGTTGACAAATATGGAACTTTAAAATACTCCAAGTCAAGTTTTATTAAGACCATAAGATAGGGAGATACTCGTGAAGGGTCGAAGGCCAAGGTCCAGTTGTTCTGTGCGTCCCCCCTTGAGGCACCCACCTCTTGGACAAGATCCATCCCGTGACCCATTTCTGAGGCTGAAAATCTAAATGTTGCACTTTGACCAAGGTACCTAATGACCAAATTTTAGGACATCTACCCAGGTGGAAATTGTGGGCTGCAATTGCACCTTGATCAGATTTTGTGTGGTTATTGGGAAATATCGCCAACTATTTTGGGATATGCACCCTCTACCCCTCATTATAACTTAATGTTTCATCCTTCACTAGTTCCTCTCCCTGTGGCTTTAGACCCCACTGTTGAGTGCTATTGGAAGGTCCAGTGCTATTTGAGAGGAAGGATGTTACATCTTTTTAGGACACAAGCATTTGTTTTCTTTGTTATCCCACGCAGACAAAATCTACCTACCCACGTGTATGCTTCTTTTTTGAATTATTTATGTATGATGATATTGTAATTCCATACGATTGTGAGACATATTGTGAAGGTCAAAGTTATACAAAGTCTCTAGTTCATTTATTTCTCTCATCACCATTTGCACACATTCACTTTGCTAGTTGGACATCACAGGGGACCCACAGAATCCCCGTTGTTCCATATGCTTGCTAAATATCCCTCCTATTCTAAGAGGAGTTCCTAGTCTTTCCAACTCATCGACTCAACCCTCTCACACCCCTGTGAGCACTATTTTCTTGGGATAAACTTTGTTGGGTTCCAATTTACTTGGGTCCAGTTCCCAAGGCCAACCGTCCACTAGCTCTCCTTTACAAGGAAGCAGGGGGGAAACATCTTCCCAAGGGGGAATTACAACCCCACCTAACCCCCCTCATGGGTCAAGTACAAAAACCACTCACACCATGGTTGGAAATAACCCTCCACTGCCACTCCAGATTCCATACGTGGCTTACCTCAACATACCAGATATGACCAAACTCACAAATCATCCTATATTTCATGACCCCACATGGCCTGCAATGCCCACCAAACTACCTTCAGTCATTCCCAAGTTTGAAGGAAAGGCAGGATAAGAACTTGCCAACCATGTCATGACCTTCCACCTATGGTTCTCTTCAAACAACATCATGGATGACTCCATCCGGTTAAGGTTATTTCAGCGCACACTCATAGGCCCATCATCCAAGTGGTATGTAGACGAAAAATCAGGGTCCCACGTGACTTTTAAATCATTGGCCAAAACATTTTTGACCTTATTTAAACTACCAGTTTTCCATGACAATGGTCTCGAACTGTTATTTGAGTTCAAAAAAACCTCAGCCACACATATCGCTGACCACATCCACGAATGGTGTCGGAAACATGGTTTATGCAAAGCAAAGACCACCAAGCAACAATGCCTCGATTGGTTTCTCAGATCACTCGTCCCTCTCCTTGCCAAATATGTGGCCTCCACCTTCCCCCAGTATGAAGAAGAAGCCATCAACAAGGCTCAACAGTACAACCTCATTTATTCACAGTCGGGATACTTATATACAATACTACCTGATGCCCCAAGACCCATACCATTCAGCCAGGACAAACCTGGGATGTCTCACTCAGCAGATGGATTGATCGGTACCACAACACACCACAATTCGTACATCCATCCACAACCTATGTACAATACACCCAAATATTCGCCAATATATGGAGGACCCCCTTTTTATCCTCCCCCTCCTTATCAACAAACATGCCCAATTGTTCCCCTCCCACCCATGAGTGGACCTGCGTTGGCACCCATGATGCTCTCGGTGGTGCAACCAAGTTCTAGTACCCCCTCTGCCTCAACTTACACCCTAAGAACTAGTGAAATAATTACACCCTCTTATGTACCCTATGGATAATTGCCACAAAATAATCTGTATTTCCCATTTCCTAGCCCTCTGTAGCCTATGGATCCACCATAAGGACAACCACACGATGGGGTTAACTTTGTTCATCCCTTTCCCATTCAACAATTTAAAAACTTTGAATATATGAATACAAAAAATCCATCCCATCAGTCGAATAATGCCAAAAAGAAAGGAAAAAGACGAAACAATAATAATCCAGGACTCAGGGAAAATAACACCCAACAGAACCAACCTATTAGGGGCAACCAGAATGAAGGGAACCAGAACCCCAAGGGGGAAATAAAAAAAAACGTGAAGGGAGGAACAAAAAAAACCTTCGAGCGAACTTCCCTTGTGCCCTTTGCGGTGAGCATGGTCATTATACTCATCATTTCCCCCAAATTGCCTATTTCAAATCGATGAAAGAATCCATAAATGGACCCCATCTCCCAGCACCGCTTGCCCATCAGAAGGCCCCACAATAGTATGTGCAATAACCACCCCCGGCGGTGTGGAAAAACCCTATTCCACACCAAGGTGTGATGAACACCCAACAAGAGATGCACCCCACCCCACCACAAATGGGAAAGTATCAAAACCATGGCACTCTTGCAGATCTCACTATCCTCCTCACTAGCGAGGAAGAAATTATTCTACAAATGTTCAGTCATCAATACAATGCACCGCCTGAATCTACTCCCACCACTTCGAAAGAAGTTCCAGTTACAACCAGACCACCTATGATGATTTCGTATCCTAACACTGAAACACCCCTTCGTATTCCTCACATCCCATTATGACTAAATGTCAACAACCCTCAGGCTAGGGCGACACACAATTACAGTCTAGTCAATGACTTGGCGCAATCTCCTGCCGCCATGTCGATCTTAAAAGTCCTTCAAACCTGTCCCACTCAACGAAATTTATTACCTTCCGCATTGGGGGAAGTCAACCCTACTGATACTAGACTCGTCACATTTGATCTATATGGTGGGGAACCTCGTCTTCCCACTTTGGTAGCTTTCCAGATACTAGTCAAAATTTGGAACATCACAGTTCATCGATGCATCATTGATGAAGGTGCGTCCACATGCATCATGTCCAAAACTGTATGGAAGAAACTTAGCTCCCTTGAGCTAATACCATCCGCCATCACTTTGAAATCTTATGATGGATGACCATCCTCTCCTGAAGGGCTCTTTCAAAATGTCCCCATCGAACTCGGGGGAAAAACTATCCTTATTGACATTGAAGTTATCGACGCTCTGCTTGATTACAATATCTTGTTTGGACATAGCTACATGTATGCTATGAAGGCAGTATCCTCTTTTGTGTTCCGAATAATGATGTTCCCCCACAACAGGAAGATCATCACCATTGATCAAGTTTCACATTACGAGCCTAACCCTTCCTCCAACCTCAATAACATCCTACCTTTTTTCCACACTAATTCTGATGCTTACCCACTTGTTGAGATGGGCCCCAAAATTTTCAAAGACCCATCCTTGCTAGGGACATACCATGGAGAACCACCACTCATACATCCCTCAGCACAAGTATGTGTCATCTCTTCCAATGGAACTGAAACTGGAGATACCATTCCTCCCACCAAGGCTTCTTCACTACTTGAAGTCCCACTAGTCATAGAGCTCATACCTTAGGAATCCCCTGAGAAATTTCCAACACCACCTGTTCCTGATTTCACTCTACCCTAGGGTCACATCCCAGTTTGGGCAACAATCCCCCAAGCCATTACCCAAATCCCCTTCTTCTACCCCCCACTGGGTGTACAAGCTTTCCAAGTAGCCACAACGCTTACCCTTCCTAACATGGTGCTCGCTATTCCAGTTTGGTATCTACACCCACCTGACATGGTCCCTCAACCATACCTCCCTCCCCAAACCAAGGGAACCCCAATGCAGATCTCAATCCTAACTCCAATGACACCACACCCCCCCCACTAGCTAGAACCACTGTTATAGATGGGGGAAGAAGGAAGAAGAAAGAGACCACAGCTCCAATTCTCCCCTGACTTCAGCCTCCTTGCACACTATGCGAGAAAAAAGGACACTCCACCAATAGATGTCCCTCTCTCCCTGAGCTACGCAATTTAATTCAACTCCCTCGAGAAACCACACCACTCGTCTCTTCATCTAGCACACCTAGTACTACCACCACATCCCCTATTATAGGTAGAAAAGGGCTGCGAACCAAATTTGCATGTGCCATTTGTTCATAGTACGACCATTACACCCACCATTTCCCTACGCTACCTCAGTTTTGATAGATGCTAATGGCAGTATGCTAGAGCTTTCAACAAGAACCCCCTGAACCACTTCATCAAATACCCATGTCACTTACATCCACTATATCATGACTTCGGTCAATGAACGGATGAGATTCCCTTTCTCTCTCTGTGAATCACTTGAGCATTTCACATACCAGTGTCCTATGATCATTGAATACAGGCATCGCCAAATGTCCCTTATTCAAAATTCTACACCTCCCCCACTGCCATAGGTACCAATGATTACGCCTACTCCATCCTTGATGTCGTTCATGTTATCTCCCCTAAGTCTGAGTCACTTCCCACTCCTCCATGGTTCATGGATAACGTATATGAGGATTTTCCCCCAAATCCCCCTAATTCTCCAGTTCATTTCCACACGGAAATCTTATGCCCAACCATAATTTTTAACCCACAGTATCTCTATATTTGGTTTATGTCAAGTGAACCATCACAACCTCCTTGTGCCACCAACTCCACATCTTCACCACCGAAAGATAATCACATGGTAACAGTCACCAATGTTACCCCCCTGGATTCCCGATATTCTCGCCAGTTCCATTTCGACGAAGACATCCTCAAGGAATTAACTACCCCTGATTGCCCATGGAATGCGCTCCATCACAGAGTGCTCTTTCTCTCACAGGAATCCTTTAATACCCCTAGCCAAGACTCCATATACGCAATTGAAACCAAAGATTTATCCCATCAGGGCATATAGACTAGTTCAACAACCCTATCCCTGCCCCTGACGCTTTTGAAGAAGGAAACATGGCCAACATTTCCCCCACTGTCAAAATCATTATTTCCATCAAACCTGGAATCGTAGAAGAAATCACCATTGACGCCACATGCTCTCCTGAATAACTTACCGCTTACAAAGCTCTCTTCCAAGAATATTGAGAAATTTTTGCCTGGTCATACACAGAGATGCCCGACCTTGATCCTTCTATTCTTGAACATTGTATAGACACATCACCTGCTATAACACCTGTGCGACAAAAGAAACACCCACTACACCCATCCAAAGCAGTTTCCATCAAAGCCAAAATTGACAAATTACATGCTCTATGGTTCATATACCCCATCGCATATATGTCATGGGTCTCCAACCCCTTCCCTGTCAACAAAAAACAGGGCATTATTCACGTCTACACTGACTTTTGTGATCTCAAAAACACTTGTCCCTAAGAGAATTTCTCAATGCCTTTTATCTACCAAATTATCGATGATTGTGCCAGCCACAAGGTCGTGTCCTTCATGGACAATTTCTCTAGCTACAATCAAATTCATATTCACCCGATCGATTAGTATAAAATCACATTTAGTACCCCATGGGGTACTTCTGCCTATCGTTTCATGCCTTTTGGCCTCAAGAACGTCGATGCTAAATTCCAAGGGTACATGATGTACGTTTTTCATGATCTAGCTTGTATCATCCTCCCATACTTAGATGACCTCACTGCTTGATCAAAGAAACACACTCAACACCTCGATGACTTATGAGTCATCTTTCAAAGGTGTCATCAGTACAATATCTGCTTGAACACCCTCAAGTGTGTATTTTGCGTGCCCACTGGATGCGTCCTTGGGTTCATAGTTTCCCAATGTGTAATCACCGTCAACCCCCTCAAGGTCCAAGCCATCAGATAAATTCCACCTGCTTGGAATTTATGCCAACTGTAGAGATTACAAGGCAAAGATAACTTTTTATGCCTCTTTGTCTCCGATTACACCACTCACGCACACAGTTTCCTTCGATTGTTGTGTCATGATATCCCATTTCGATGGGATGAACATGCTCAAACCACTTTTGTCTCTCCAATGCCCGTTTGATTAGTCCACCTTTCTATGATCACAACTACATCCTCTACTTATAGGCCTTAGCCATCTGAGTAGAAGGAGTTCTCATCCATCTAGGGGATGATGGTCGCGAGCATGTAATTTACTATATTAGTAAAAACCTTTCAGGGCCACCCCTGAAGTACAATCACAACGAGAAACTCGCCCTTAGATTTGTCCTCGCAGTCCAGAAACTGTGCCATTATATCCTGCTTTGCACCACCAAAGTCATGGAAGATTCCAACCCCATGCAATACTTGCTTAGTTGCAGGCAAATTAATGGAAAATTTTCCGATGGATTGTCATCCTTCAGGAGTACGACCTAGAGTTTTCAAATCCCAAAAGCAAGAAATCGCTCATCCTCGCTGAACTCATCACAACATTTTCCTCAGATGTTGCTAGTTATCCCATCAATATAGACTTCTCTGATGAACACCTCTTCTACATACCCTCAGATGATCCCTAGTACGACGACCTTCTCGTCTACCTTCGAACATAGAAGTTTGGACCCCATCTTTTGAGAGACAACCATCGATGCATTCACCATTAGGCCCCTCGATATCTCTTTATCGGTGACATCTTATATCGATGAGGGGTGGACACCATCCTCGGTCAATGTTTGACCATTGAGGAAGATGACAAAGTCCTGAATGATTGCCACGACGATGCCCGCGGTGGACACCTCTCAGAAATTTCCAACGCCTAGAAAATCATTTGAGAAGGCTACTTCTGGCCCACGTTGTTTCATGACTGCATCCATGCTATGAAGTGATGTGAAAAATGTGATCTTTAAGCCAACAAAGCATGACCTCCTCCTTCTCTTCTACACCCCGTCATCACTACCGGCCCCTTTTGCAAATGGGTCATTGACTTCATGACTTGCAACCCTCCATCTAGCAATGGACACAATTACATTATCGTGGCAGTCGATTACTTCACAAAATGGGTCGAATCCATGCCCACCTTCAACAACACCACTGACACTGCAGCACGTTTTTTCTTTAACCACATCAATTCCTGCTTCAGAGTACCACTACGGCTAGTCTCCAATCATAGAAAACACTTTGAAAATGAGATCTTCATCGAACTTTCCTCAAATTTAGGATTCTCTCACTAGTTTGCCTCACCCTACTACCCCCAATCTAATGGACATGTAGAGGCAATCAACAAGGTCCTCAAAACCATAATGCAACATACTATCAACAAACATAAGAGAAATTGAAATCATATGTTGTTTTCAACACTATGGGATTATCTCACGATAGTTAAAACTGCCACCAGTTTTACACCATTCCATCTCCTCCATGGGGACGAAGCCACTCTCCCCATCGAGTGCGAAATTCCCACCTTACGCACTGCTATTGAGATATTACCTGACACTTCTCCAATGGAGCAGTGCTTGTTGAACATAGATTCATTGGATGAAGACTATCGATCTTCATTATAGAACAATGAGGTAGCTAAAAAATGGTCGAACGCCACCTTTGACTTCCATGTCAACATTCTCTCATTTAATGAAGGAGATCTTGTCCTTGCCTACGATATCGCTCACGACACATTCGACCATGAAAAATTCAAGTCAATAAGGCATGGACCTTACATCATCCAACACTTCCTCACTAAAGGCACATACATCCTAGCCTCTCCAGAAGGCTACCCTCTCAAAGAACCCGTCAACAGGTTGTACTTAAAGAAATTTTACGCCTGAGCATAGTCATTCTACACTAGGATTTTTCTTTTTTACACATTTTGTATATTTTTTAGTCTTATTTTTCCTCGACGCCTTATGTCTGATCTACCATTTGTGTTATTGACATATGCCTCCTCCATCAGTCTACCACATCGATTATGGTTACAGAGCTATTCGATGGACATAGAATCTCCTCTATATCCCCTCACATGAACTGCTCCACTCCAGCGGCATATGTTTGTGCTCAACAACCAACAAACAAGAATAATACATAGCCATCATTGGCCTCCTTTCCGAGGCCATTCACCAACATATTCTTCACCTTATCATATTACTATATTCCCAACTGGTCATCCTTTAGATCAACAATGTGTACCATGTCCGCGATCCCTGCCTCTTCCGCAAATACCTACAAGTTAGACTTTTATCTCGACATTTTGATTCAATCACATTTACACATATTCCATGAGAATTCAATCAAACAGAAGATAATATGGTTAACCTAGTGTTAGATTGGAATTTATCACATCAAGACACCATTACACATACATAAATTATCAAAGTCTGTGACAGCATATAGATTAGACATCATAAAAAGCACCACAAAACATCATCACATGTGAACATCACAATGATCCCAAAAATGTGTATCCATATATTTATATCGATCAATGTGTCATCAATGTTTACAAAAAATAGTACAACATATACATCGCTCATAGACAGGTGAACCCCCTCATCCCTATAGGTACAAAATAGGTGTCACACCACCCTATACAAAATGGGCTCGCAGGCCTATATAAATAAATATATATATATACATCAAAAGAACTCATGGTTCCTCTAGAAAACTACCACCTGGTCCTCTCTCTAGAGTAGGTTCCCCACCAGCCGACGGTCCTCCAGGGCCTGGCAGCAGCCAACCAGTCATCCTCACCCTTGCTACAACTGCTATGCGGATCAGGGTCTGCAACTTCACCAGAAGGCCCACGCACTACTCCAATACTCCCTCATCCTGAATCTGAGTCCACATGCCCTTAAGCACTCCCTATAGCACTGCCTCCAATCGGTGGCAAAATTCCTCTAACACTCTGCTAGCCTCTGTCAGAGGAGCATGTGAAGGCCCTACACCAGGGTCATCATATCGACGTCTCCTACCAGCTCTATCATCATCAGCTGGCCTCGCACCAGCCTCGTCCCTCCGACATCTATCCTCTACCCGTGACAGTCTCTCAGGCCCCTAACAAGATGATGCTCTAACCAACTCTACCTCTTGTTCGTGTGGCCCCACATATGCACACACAAAAAACAAATTATAGCATCATCATCCATCCATACATATAACACACGTTATATTATCCAAAATAAAAAACATCAAATACATCAACATACCTCTATGGTCCCATGCCTCTCCAAGAGGTAAGACCATGTCAGGATCCTAACGATATTCCATCCCTCCGTATGGGTATCGCAAGATGATTTGTGGCATCTGACGCCACACATGTGCTAGCTCAGCTGTAAACTAATGGCCACCCTCCCCACTCCCGAGTTGTACCAAGATCGATGCCCACCGCATCAATCCTAGATCTCATGCACCAGGCACATCCAACAAAACTCTAGGGTGCAACATGGGCACCCTCTCCAAAAACCAGGCCACCAAGATTGACCCAAAGGAAAAATCCCCTGAGTCAACAGCCTGACACTGATTGAGTTGCCCCATCATCTTGGTGTGTAGTATCAAGCCCCCATAAAAATGTTGTCCACCCAATTCCCTTTGCATAATCCTCATCTGAACACCACTGATTTGCTAAGTAGCCAAGGATAAGTAGATCCTCACAATCATCACTGCGATGCAACGATGTAGAAGGGCGTCTATCACCCCAATTTGCACCACCAAGCCTGACATAAAGTCCTCCCCGAAACAATACCTTTGTGCCAATTCAGCCAAGTGTGCATCCCCTAGCAACAGGGGATCAACAGGTAGGGCGCTTCCCCGAAACGAGAGCTCAGTCAATAAATACACATCCTCTATCGTAGAGAATGTGAGATGCTCCCCCTGCACAATGAAGCATTATCAATCAGTTCTCCACACAGATATCACAAACTGCAATAGGTACTCTTGTGCCCGCAACAGTGAGCAGTCAAAAAAATTTAGCAACCCACAAGCTGCCAAAGGTCCCTGAACACCGGACTCCTCATCCCTCACCACCTCCCTGAGGCACACCCAATACCTCTCCCTCCAGTGGACTGGCATCCTAAACCGATCACTTGCATACACATACACAGTACTTGATCATACATCACAAACCATTAAAACAACAAATCTCCAAAAAAGACAAGTTTTTACATGCCCTCAGCTTTGCCTCATGTGCACAGCTGTTTTCCCCCATAGTCGTGCACATGTGCACACTTTTTATTCACACAGTTGTGCATCAATGCGCAACTATCGAAGAAACATATGCACATCAATGTGCCCTTGTCAGACAAATAGGCGTGCATTCATGCGCACCTGTTCGCTACATAGTCAGGGATGATTTGAAGGATGGAAATTTGTTTTAAAATGTAGAAACCTTGGCAAATCTTACTAATCCTTCATATGCCAACTATAAATGTTTGGCAATATTTTTGTAAAAATATTCAAATTTATAAGGATTGTATATAGTTTTTATAAAATTTTGGCGATTTTTAAGGTAAAATAATTTTATCCTATAGAATTTGGGCGAATCATTTTTAAAATAACGAATCTCGTTTCTAGAAAAACCATGGAAAATTATCCCATGAGAAAAATTTAGCCCCAAAAATCATCCATGTACACAGTCATGCACACATGCACAATTTTCATAGAAACAACCACGCATGAGTGTGCAGTTGTACTTTGAACAGACACGCATCCAATGCGCGTCTGTTTTCCTCATTCAAGCACCCCTGTGCACGTCTGTCTTAATTATAGCCATGAACCCAAGCACGAGAATCCTACGATTTCCCAAGCAATGGAGGGGCCACCCTCACAAAAACTCCCAGTACGGCCATCCATACGTCCCAGCTCAAAAAATGAATCCTAACTACTATGCAGGAGGATGAGACCACTAACAAGGCTCTCGCAAATCCTAGATCGGCTAGCTCAAACTCCTGGAATCTTCAAATTTCATCTCAAAACCTCTCATAAACTCACTATGGAAGCAAGTACAGATGAGGTGGCATTGTGGGACCTACATCTATATATAGTCCCTTTTGCCAAAACTCTGTGTTTAATTACAGGAGCTCAGAGCATCCATTTTCTGATACGTCTTCAGCCATAGGATTAGGATCCCACTACCTACATAGTCACATTCCCTGGGCCACCATCCCTCCTCGGCCCTAGGGGACCATTTTTCTCCCATCACGCCCAGGTACGCGTACTCATGTTCAAAATTATCGAATAAATGTTACATGTTCTTTATCTTCAGATATTTTTCACGTCGGGTATTCGGTTTTTATATGTGCAGGTACTTGGTCATCACTCATCAATGCAACCCCTTAAGGTATATGATCGAAACTGACATGTAATCATTCCCTATGAATATCAATTGCATCTCCCAGTAACACCCTCTGACATTTGCATGTAGGATCCTCACACCCGGCTCTGCAGTACTATCACCTCTGTTGCATTTCAAGTACTATCACCTGGTAGCATTCTCCCCCATATGAGTTGTCCCATTCATAGTCCCCTTTTTCATTTTGGCACTCATGCTTCTTTCACCCCCTAGGGATGGGAGTCTCAATAGTTGTACGCATGTTCAAGAATCAGCCACATAATTCTTCTCCTCATTATGATAGCCTTCCCAATGGACTCCAAGGGTATCTCATCATGGTTTCACTTTGACTGCACCCTCGCAATATCATTAACCTTCCATTTTCATCCACAATCAGTTTTCCCATAAGAAAGTTTACCTCCATTCATTTAC
The DNA here is from genome assembly GCA_009831015.1 of Picea engelmannii. Classification (NCBI taxonomy): domain Eukaryota; kingdom Viridiplantae; phylum Streptophyta; class Pinopsida; order Pinales; family Pinaceae; genus Picea; species Picea engelmannii. Next base: position 134,649 of record ML785275.1, read on the forward strand.
CTCATACAAAAACCCACCCATGGGGCCCTCACCCTCCACCATTTCTTCCTCGAAATTGCACCCTCACAGGCCAAGCCACCTTGCATTGGGGCACCCGTTTTTGTATCTGCACATTTATCCCACCTACTTCTTTATTCATTTGGTAATTGTACAAAACCTTTATTTCCAGCATTTACATAGTTTTTGTTGTCACCTTTAGCGACCTTCCTTTCCCGGCAACACAAGCCCTGTCATCTTTGGTTGGGGAATTCTGTTACATTTTCCTCTTGTTGACATTGTCCATAAATATCGAGTATCCCACAGTCAATACAACTCTGATATCTGAGTTTTTCCACTTTGTCATGCCTCTGGCACAATTTAAACCCACATCTAGTAGTCCCCTTGACGCTAGATCTAGTTTCATGGTTGTTGCCATTCATACTTTACACATATATCCAACCAAGGGAAGTTTTGAGTCTCACCACATCTAGACTTCATCCATGTTCCTCATCAGTTCCTGATCTCACCCCGTGGATTTCCATAAGACCTTTTCTTCTCAGATTCATGTCTCCCTTTCTGTCGACATTAGCATAATTTCAAGAAGGGCAAAAATATCTTGACTCTCATTACCTTTACAATGAGGCGTCTCAGATGACATAGGGAGAACCATAATTTCTCTCTGTTATCGTTGACCCCCATAACATTCAAATTCAACACTATCTCATGTTACGGTGGGTCTTACTTTGTGACTATTGCAGTTATTTTTATATTCGTCGAAGACCTCTGAAATTTGTTGGGATGTCAATTTTCACGAATCATTGACACTTATTACAGGTGTCATTGCCTCTTTTCAGAGTATGTTCACCATCAAAATTTTCCTCTGCCATTATCAAACCACCCCGGAGGGCGCTACTATTATCTACATCAACATAAAACTTTAGTTACCATCTTACACATTTTGAGTTACATGACACGATCATGGGGCATGCCTGCCTCGTTTGTACATGGTTTTATTTTTCCATACCTAGCGAAAGGTTTGTGTCCCATAGGTTCCCCTCTCCCTTCAATGGGTCTCTCTTGCAATTCCTCTCAACACTCTTTCTTACAATGGTACTCTCAGTAGAAGAAACATTGATGTATTTAGGATATGCATATGCTCCTAACCTCACACATGAGGGGGAATCTGTTATCACTAAAATTTCGTCCACAAATGGTTATAGGAATCCAACACCTCCAAACACCTATTAGTTCATTCATGGCCCAAAAATTCATTTCCAAAGGGCACAAACTATAAAATTTTTTATAAAATCATCAAGCGCTCAAAATATAAAGGAAGTGTGTGCACGTGCACCAATCAAAAACACAGGAAAAGTGCACATGTGCCCGATGCATGTTTGTGTACGCAAAAATCCGCTCACACCTCAGAACGACGCATTTATGATTTTGGTCAGACTCCCACCCACTTCTGGTTTAGCTCCCAAGTTGATTTGACCCCCAAATTTGAGCTGAATCCGAGTGGGGGGCTAGTCAAAGACCTAAAGGGCCCCTTGTTCACACTAAAGATTGGTTGGATAATGCCTCAAAGATTTTCTATAAAAAGAGGCCATGGGTGAAATATGTTTCCAAGAATCTATTTGTATTGTTATGTTTCCTCTATTCTCCTACAAGGAACCTTTTTCCTTCTTGGAGCATACTAACATCATTTCATTGGGCTATTCACCTCACCTCTTGAGTGAATGAGATTTGGATTTCTTCACCACTTCCTTCTAGTTTGCTATTTGTAAGAAGATCTCTCTCATATGGGATTCAAGAGCCCTCCCTTGGAGGAAGAGGGGAACCATAAGTCTCCCTTTCTCTTTGGTTTTATCCCACTAATACAATCTATCCATTGGTGGCATGAATATTGGTCAATTGTTTCATTGATTTTGGTTATAATTTCCTTATGCACTTTAGTTTAGTTTATTTAATTGTTATTAGCTTAGTTATTTATTTGTTTCTTGTGCTTGATGTGTCTAACTCTTGCACTAACTTATGTCCTGTTCAGCTGACCCAGTTGAACTTGCAAGTGTCCCTCTTTTTCTCATTCAGGTGAAGAAAAGGATACAACAAAAGTGTTAAGACTAATGTTGGAAAGATGCATGCAGTGTCAGATATCATTGAATATCAAGAAATGCATTTTTGGGACACCTTTTTGATATTGTTGGGACATATAGTGTGTAAACAAGGATTTGCGAATAAAGAAACAATTCGAGACTGGTACCAATGTAAAAGGTTATTATGCATTAGATTCAGCGCAGAGTAGTGGAGCTATAAAATGCAGTGGTATGATGGGAAATGAACACCGTCAGAACATTTAGAGAAGTGCGTAATACTATGGTGAATTAAACCAGTAGAACAATGGACTCATAACTTCATCCATACACTAGAAGGAATCCCAAAGAACTGGTATATATATCAGTAGATGCGCAGAGGCACTACATAATGGACATCCTTACATCAGAACTTTATAGTAACATTCTCATTTGAAAATGAGAACCCCAACATTGATTTAGCACTTAAACAAATAAGAGGTGTGATATTTATTGATGAACCAGAGGTTGAACTTATGACAAAATATCAACAACAGAATAGAAATACAGTCAAAGAACTACTTTCATGCTATCATATTGAAGAGGAAGCACAAGATGAAGATGACCCACGAAACATTTAGATTACAAAAATTGAAGGAGAAAGAGAGGTGGAAGGTCCATCTCTGGAGTCAAAATTATTTTATGCACCAATCAAAGTGAATAAATTCAACATTGGGACAATTGACAATCCCAAAATGGCCAATATTGGAGACTATTGGGATGAACAAGCAATAGAAAGAATAACGGAGTTATTGTGAGGATACAATGACCTATTTCCAACAACATTTATAGAGATGAAAGGCATAGCATGAGATCTAGGAGAGATAAAAATACCTCTCAAACCTGAGGCAAGACCTGTCAGGCAGATACCTTACATATTGAATCTACTATATAAGTAGAAAGTAAAAGCAAAAATTGACAGAATGTTGGAAGTTGGTATCACAGAACCAATAGAGGAATCTAAATGGATAAGCCCTATGGTACTCCAAGAAAAGGAACAAGGGGGGATAAGTATTTGTGTAGATTTGAAAAAACTTAATGATGTTTGTTTAGATCACCCTTTTCCTACCCCTTTCACAGACAAAGTCTTATAGAATGTGGGAGGCCAGGAATCATATTCATTTACAGATGGATTCTCAGGCTACCATTAGATCAAAATAGCTCTAGAGGATAGGTATAAGAATAATTTTTCTATAGAATGGGGATCCTACCAATATACAGTCATGCCTTTTGGGATGAAGAATGCACCAACCATATTTTCAAGGGCAGTCAGAGTTGGTTTTAAAACTTCATACACCAATTTTTAGAAGTATATATGGATGAATGGACTATATATAGTCTGCTAAAGGACCATGTAGAAGTGTTAAGACTAATGTTGGAAAGATGCAGGCAGTGTCAGATATCATTGAATATCAATAAATGCATTTTTGGGACATCTTATTCGATATTGTTGGGACACATAGTGTGTAAACAAGGATTTCTAGTAGATCTTGCTAATATTGCAGTGATTATAAACTTACCACCACCAAAATCAATGCACCAGTTGAGAAAAACACTGGGAAATACAATTTATTACAGGAAATTTAAAAAAGGGTATGCACAGATTACTGTGCCAATCGAAAAACTACTAAAGAAGGATATATGATTTTAGTTGAATGAAGAATGTTAACAAGGGTTGGACACCTTAAAATAAAAAATGGTCACAAGACCTATCCTATTATTCCCGGATTGGGAAAAGAAAATGCATGTGCATGTAGATGCATCAACCATAACACTTGGAGAAATTCTAGTGCAACCATGAGTAGGCGATTTAGACCATCCTATAGCCTTTGTGAGCACAAAATTGTCAGAATTAGAGAAGAATTAAAACACCACATAAAAAGAAGGCCTAGACATGGTATATGAACTTCATAAGTTCAGGCACTACTTAGTAGGTAAACACTTTAATATATTCACATACCATTCTTCCCTCAAATATCTAGACAACAAGCCAGTGTTGGGGGGAAGAATCTGTAGATGGATATTGTTATTTCAATAATTTGATTTTGAGGTGATTGTCAAACCAAGGAAGCTGAATGAAGGACCTGATCACCTATGAAGTGTAACTAATGGAGAAGAACCTACTAACTTGGAAGACAAATTCCTTGATGCACAACTATTTTCAGTACAAGTAGTTGATGAATACTTTGTTGATATTATTGAATTCTTAAGAACAGGGTGTTAGCACTGAAGGTTACCCTTTGACTTCTAAAGTGCAAGCTCAATACCCATCAATCTGTTTATGAGGTAAGTTTGAAAATGTGGTTTCAAATGTATAAAACTCATTTCAGTAGTGTTAAGCCATAAGGAATTCTAGATAAAATGCATCAACAAAAGAGGTCTTGTCTAACTTAGATTAGGGTTTTAAGGATAAATTTGGATAGAAAGAAGACTTTAGTGAGAAAAGTGAAGTAATTCAACCACTAGAATTAGGATTTACCAGTAGACAAAGGAAGGAAAAGATTTAGATACAAGAACTTCTTAAATCAAAGCTAAAGACTCTAAGAAAAATTATAAAAGCGTCACAATCAAACATTCATTGCAATATAGCTATAAACATCATTTGAATCATTCAATAATAATACATTTCAGAGTGAGAGAGAAATAGGATGGCAAGAGAGAAAACAAACTTCCATTAGACAAAAATTCATCAAGTCTGGTACATCGAACCAGAGTAGGCTCTATTACATTAATACCACCAAAAAAATATGTTTACATCAACCATTCGAACCTACAAAATGACTTCTAATTATAATTTATAGCCTAGATACGTAATGATATCATACAATGTGAGTTTCATCCTCTAGAATAGGATTTTTCCATCTAAAACTGAAGTAATAACATCTATACAAACTGAAAATAACAAACTGCTACAAAAAAGGATAATCTTGGAAACTATCCTAACACTTTAATATTTCATGATGAGGTGTCCTTTGAGTGAATTTTGCTTCTTTCCAAGTATCCTCTATCTTTAAACTGACCTCCAAATAGTTGTACCATGCTCCCCTAGCCATATGAAAATCGTTGATGCTCTTGAAACCATCAAAATAGGAGTTTGAAGCATATCATGTAACGTTGATTGTATCATCCACTTCGTAGTGAAGTTCACAACACTTCACTGTAGAAACTAGTTCACAGTGCCAAGTGATGCAGACTTTCTTGTAGCTGCCAAACTAGTCTAGTAAAGCCCCAAAACACCCAAAAAATATTCTTTAGAGTTAGGGATGCCTGTAGAAATTTCATAATTTGGTGTATGAGTGAAAAACTAATTCATAGGCATCATACTTCCTCAAAATATTAAAAAATGCAAGGAACAAGCATTTCCAAACCTAAGATTTCTTAAGGTATTTCATCCATCACTTTCTAAGCCTGGAACTCCGCCTTGTGGCAGCTTGGGCCAACACATTCAAATTTATTTGGGCTAGATCTTACTTAAAAGGTTGCATCTTGAGTTTAAGTCTTCTCATCTGAGCTTGTAAATATCTGTTTTGTATGTATAAATTCTTAAGTTTCCTATGGGGAGGCAGGAATATTTTTTCTATAGACCTGGATTTATCAATACTTTCGAGATACATATCCATAAGATCCTTCAAATTTTTCCTTTCAACAAACCCTTCTCCTTTCAAATTAGAAATTTAATTTCTAACCTCTTTAAGTTGTCTACTCATCCTTTTGAAGGTAGGTTTTTCTAGAGGAATGGTTATTTCTATGACCTCAGTATGCTCTTCAATAGATTTAGCTTTACCTTTACCATTTCTATTGATGGGAGCTTCCACTATGTCCTCCTTTTCAAAAATTTCTTTGTTTGTTGATGACCTGGTGAAAGGCCTCCTAACTCTAGCTTCAACTGCAACAGATGGTGAGGGTGAAAGTAACCTCCTTCCTTTTGTTCCTTTAGCACTAGTTGATGTCGTTTCTGCTAACTCTGGATCTTTTTTGGGTGAAAGCTCCCTGTGTGGAGAGTAATGTGATCCCTCTTCTCGTTCTCGTTCCTTAGGAGCCTCATCATTTTTAAAAATCCCTTTTCTCTTCCTCTTCTTAATTGTCTCTGTATGTACAATGCTATCATCCTGAAGAGGGATATGCACCTTGGATTGTGGAGTAGGAAAAACATTCAATTGAAAGTGTGCGGAGGCAATGAACTTCTCCCAGTTGATTTTTTTATTTTTTTACTCATCCATCACACACATCTTAATCATCCTTGAATGAAAAACACTTGTGTCAACTTCCTTTGACTTATCCTGGTCTCTATCAACCATTTTTCCAATGATTCTAAACAAATAGAGAGGGAGATTCATGAGATCTTTTCCTGTGAAGTGCAGCAAAAGTCTAATGTGGTACTGATAAATCATATTGAACCTGCCCTCACAGGTGAAATATATTTGGATTACCCTTATAATATTATCAAATCCTTCAATCATGTGGCTATTGGGCACTCCCTTTGCTAGATTATCTCCCTGACATTTTGGTTTAAGGAATTCATTGGAGAAGGCTACATTTAGGTTCATGGTCTTAAACCATCTTTCACCAGTATTTGGTATTTCAGTTGTTGTTGCTATGGTTGCTTCAGATACTTCAAGTTCAAGTCTCCTAACTTTAGTTTTGGTTCCATAAAAAATCAAACCATATTCTCTTGCCACATTAGGGTGCCCCCTCTGCATCTTCTGACAGAAATTAAAACATCCCACTCTTTGGAAGACTTCATTGATCAAGGGTTTAGTAGCAAATAGTTGCATGTCATAGGGATCAGTACTCACAATTCTCCCTCCCTTGTGAGCCTTCTTCTACTATGGAGTATCTATATATGTCATATGAATAAAATTTAACCACCAATTTGAGTGATGCAAGAGGCAAAACAAAAAAATAGAGGATTTAGGGTTTTGATGGATAATCTCTTTCAAGGGTTGGTTTTGTCTAAGGATTTAGTGTTCTTAAGCCTATTTGACCTCCATGATTAAAAAATGACATTTTATAGTAAGTAAATGAAAGAGGAATACACAAGGAAAATAAGATACAAGGAGACAATTTGTTGTAAAAAAGGTTTTGTTCAATACCTCACTGTCATCTCACACAATTCATCATGAATTTACCAACAAAAAGTCTTTTTAATTTCAAAATAGAAAACATTGAATCTAAAATGGATATTTTGATGAAAAAAATCTAGTAAAAGGTTCTGAAATAGGTGACTAATAGTTCCAGGTTACTACAGAGAGTTTGCAGTGCCAGAACAGGGGATTCACAACAGAATTCGTAGCATATGAAAAAATGGTCAAATATGGGATATGCAAGGTGGCCTGACAGCAAGGGTTGTTTAAGCTTTGGTAAAACGAGGCTGAGATATCTACAATTGGCTGAGATTCATGATAACAAGGGTAAGTAGGATAGTTGGCAACACAGACCACTAGTTTGTAGTGCCTAGGAGAAGAAGTGATAAACACATTCTTTATTGTCCTTCAACATAGGTATACTCATGGAGTACCTGGAGGCTGAGACTTGGAAAATGATATGCTTGAGCCTGAAAGAATTTGTTTGCGAATGGTATAACATCCAACTCACTTTCACCAGCCAGTTCGCAACAATTTTTGTAGCACCTTTCTGAAATCACTAGTGTTTGTAGCGTCGAGCTAGAAGAAATTTAAAAGCTTGGAAAAAAAACCAAAAAATTTAATGACGAAATCCCAGGCTATATTTTTGAAAATATAAGTGTTGAAAATAAGAAGATATGGATGGAAAGGATCATGAGTGAAATTATGGTGATGAAAGAATAATGTAATTGGGAATGCACTGCAAACTGTCTGATGAGATGGAAGCGTACAAAAAGAACCTGATTTAACATTCTAACGGGTAAAGGGACACAGTTAAGGGGTTTTAGTACATCATGGAAGAGGTGACATGTCAGGGTGGTGGTGGAGGCATAAGGATACTAAAGGTAATTGCTTGTATAATCTTATCATTAAGATCAATTTATAACCTAAGGATAATAGGTCAACACCAACACAAATTTATTTTGCATAAAACCCAAAAATGACTATAAGGAAGAGGACGAAACTAAAAAATTTTAAAAATTAAAAAACACTAATGACCAAAATAAAAAAACCTAAAGACTAAATTGACTCAATCAATTCCATGTGATAACATTGGATCCATAGGGGATGGCATACTCCCTGTGAGCTTCCAAGAACAAGCATCTTCAATGTCTTTTCCTAGGGCTATGGGGTCATTTATTCAGAAAAAAAAATGATATTTACAATGGAGGGGAAAGCCACTCATGGCTTAAGAAAAATAATTCTTCAAAAAATGCCCATTAACTAGGCCACCAAATATTTCAAATTCTTCCCAGTTCTTTAATTTATAAGTATTATTTTGAAAAACTTCAGAAATATTGAAAGGACCAATCCACAAGGCTTCGAATTTACCATGTTTTCCTTTGTCTTTCCTTGGTGCATCCCACCTGAGAACTAGATCTCCCAGCTGGAAATATTATTTGTTTACCTTCTTTTCAAAATCTTTCATGATATTTTGCTGATGACTTTGTTCTTTATCAAGGATATTCTCCCTAGTCTGTTGTACTTCTACTAGCTGATGCATCCTTATGACCATATCATCTAGTTCTCCTTATTTATCCTGAAGGAAATTTTCCTTAGGAAAGGAAAGCTGAGTAGGATAAAAAATCGTCAATCCCATAAACAAACTAAAAGGGGGAAATACCAAGTGATCTCTTTGTAGTAACTCTATCTTCCCATAGTGAAAATTCCATCTTTGAGTCCAATCATTTCTTGTTGTCCTCTAGTAACTTCTTAATGATATTTATAAGGCTCTTCTTAGAATATTTTGCTAAACCATTGTTAAGCCCTAATATTGGCTCATTACCCCTTAATTGGG
>ML785275.1:149613-181519 GCA_009831015.1 Picea engelmannii
GGGATTTTTGAAAACCTACCATAGAGTCAAGAAGGATTTTTTTGGGGATGGCCTTAAAACTGATGTTCAAAGGTTTGTGGAAGAATGTTTGGTTTGCCAACAAAATAAGGTGGAAACAATTAAGACCCCAGGTCTTTTACAACTATTAGCCATCCCAAGTCAGTGCTGGGAGGAGGTTTCCATGGATTTCATCACAAAGTTACCGAAGTCTGAAGGAAAGAGTGTCATCATGGTGATTGTTGATAGACTGACCAAGTATGCACACTTTTGTGCACTCTCTCATCCCTTCAAATCTAGTACAGTTGCCACCGCATTCATGGAAATAGTTCAAAAGATACATGGCAGCCCAAAGATTATTGTAAGTGACAGAGATACCATCTTCACTAGACATTTTTGGACAGTTTTTTTTTTTTTTTTGGGTACTCAGTTGGCTCATAGCTCATCCTATCATCCTCAATCTGATGGAAAAAATGAGATAGTGAACAAATGTCTAGAAGGATACCTTTGTTTCTTTGTGTCTGATAAACAAACACAATGGTTCAAATGGTTACCCTTGGCAGAATGGTGGTATAACACTTCCTTTAATACTGCAACAAAAATGATACCATTTATGGCACTCTATGGATACCACCCTCCTTCCATCACTTCTTCTCTAAAAGAAAAATCTAAGGTTCGAGTAGTGGAAGATCACATTGAGTATCAACAACAAGTTCTCCAAATCTTAAAGGGAAACCTGACCATGGCACAGAATCGCATGAAACGACAAGCAGATCAACATCATAGTGAAAGAAGTTTTGAAGTAGGGGATTGGGTGATTTTAAGACTACAACCATACAAACAGATGTCCCTCAAGCAAGCCAAGAAGGATAATAAATTATCACCAAAGTACCATGGCCCTTATAAGGTGTTGCAAAAGATTGGTACTATGGCATACAAATTGGAGTTGCCTGCATCTTCACGAGTACACCCATTTTTCCATGTTTCATGATTAAAGAAGGTTATAGGTGACAAGATCCCAGTTCAAACTATATTTGCAGAACTTGACGAGGAAGGAAAAATCATATTGGAGCCTGAAGCCATCACTGACGCAAGAATTCACTAGCTAAGGAATAGATCCATTTCAGAGTATCTCATTAAATGGAGGAAACTACTGGCTGAAGATTCCACTTGGGAATATGAGGCTTTTATACAGAAGCATCCAGAGTTACTCAAGCATTGCGGACAACACTTGTCTCAAAGGGAGGGGCATGTTAAGCCCTAATATTGGCTCATTACCCCTTAATTGGGGCATATTACATTAGTAATTTTATTTTATTTATGTTGGCTTTATTCCATTAGTTGTAATTATACCTCCTAGTCTCCTATATATACTAAGGAGACATTTTCATTTGGAATCATATTGTAATTGAACATTTATGTGGGGTAAAAGGAGGTTGCCCCCTCGAAGAGGCTTATTATCTAAAATTATCTCTTTTTCAAGGCATTGAGTACTTATTCTGAGGTTTTTCTATGCTATATTGATATTTGGTTCTTAAAAACCATTGCCTTGGGGGTAATAAGGGGTAGAATGAACTAGTTGAATCCCATACTTCTCACAAAATTTCACCAATGGTTCAACTTTGAAGGATGCAACATTATCAATAACAATATTTATTTGGCAACCAAACCTTGACATAATATCCTCAAGAAAACCAATAATTACCTTGTTTGAGTAACTCATTATAGGAATGGATTCTATCCACTCGGTGAAACATTCAGTTGCTGACAAAATCCACCGAGGTTGACCACTTGAATATGGATGAATTTCCCCAATGAAGTCAAGTCCCCACTATTGGAAAGGACCAAAAGCCACTACAGAATTTAGAGGCAAATATTTCAATTGTTTATTTCCTCAAAACATTTGACATTTATCATAGGCCCCGATCTTTGAAAAAACATTAGTAAAAAGGCTAGGCAAAAAATACCCATCTCTGAGAATATTATATGATGTGGTCCTCCAAAAATTATGACCCCCACACAAGTTATCATGAAAATCAGTTATGGTCTTTTGATCCTCCTTTAGATATAGACATATCAAGAGAACCCCTAGAGGATTTTTCCAATACATTATGTGATCAATGAGACAACATTTGATTTCCTTTAGTTTCAAATCTCTCACCTTGTTCTTCTCCAAACCATTAGGAGGTTGCAACTTTTGCAAAAAATAAATAATGTCCTTTTACCAAGTGCATTTTGCCAAGTTGGGACTGATATGTGAGCTTTTAACAAAGATATCAATTTGCTGATTTTTAGATTTTAGGTTCATGAAATTAACCCCCAGTGCTTTGGAATTTGATTCAGCCAACAATCTAGCTAAACCTTTCCCTTTCACCAACTTAGTAGGCTTCATTTTAAGTTCAAACTCTAGAATTTTGGCAATCTGCTTGCTCCGTTTTCCATCTATGTCATGCTAGATTAGTATTTTCTTAACAGAAGCTTATGGGACATAGGCAATAATCCTGGAATATAGAATATATACCCTGATGGATTTAAGGATTTAACCAAAGCATAAGCCTGCTTTTCCATAATATCATACCTCACCTCTACATCCCTTAGTTCCCTACTGAAAAAAGAAATAGGATGCTCCATCCCATCTGTATTTTTCTGAAGAAGGACAACAGGGAATGTGTCATGTGAGGAAAAATAAAATATCATAAACTCCTTTGAATAATCAGGGCTGATGAGAACAGGTGCCTCAATTAATACTTGTTTTATTTGATCAAAATAATTCCTAGCTTCAACAATCCATTTCACCTCATTTACCTTTCTAAGCATAGATGTGATAAACTTAACCAATTCAACAAAGTTAGAGATGAATCTTCTCAAAAATTTTATTTTACCCAAGAAATATTGGATCTCCTTCTTGAACATAGGAAGAGAGAGAGTCTTGATGACCTCTACTCTACTCGGATCAACCCTTACCCCTTCTTCTGAAACAATGTGTCGCAACAAATTTCCTTCTTTCATAGCAAACAAAGACTTCTTAGGATTGAGATATAATCCAAACTTTCTACATTTCAAGAAAACCTTCTTCAAATAAAGATAATGTTCCTGGTCATATCTTGAGAACACTGTAATGTCATCCAGATAAATGACCACAAATTTTTCCTTCGCCCCAATGAAGGAAATATTCATTGCTCGTTGGAAGGTTGCTCCTGCATTCATTAGACCAAAGGGAATTTTACCATACATAAATGTTCCCCAAGGGGTAGTGAAATTTGTTCTCTCTCTATCTTCAGGTAGGAAAGAGATTTGATTGTATCCTGAGAATCCATCAATCATGGAAATCTTTTCTGATCCAGTCACCTTCTACAAAATATGTTCCATTTTAGGCAAGGGATAATTATCTTTCTTGGAACTTTTGCTTAAATTCCTGAAATCAAAACAAAGTCTAATTTCGCTATTTATTTTCCTCACGGGGACTAGGTTGGACACCCACTCAGAGTACCTTAAAGGTATGATGATATTAGCATCAAGTAGCTTCCTGACTTCCTTTTCCATAATAGGCAACAACATGGGATTTATCTGTCTTAGTTTCTACCTAAATGGCTTAGTCTCATCTTTAAAAGGAATTTTATGTTCAATGATGCTTTTATTGTAAGTTTGTAGATCTATATATTTCCAAGAAAATATATCAACAAACTCCTTTAATAACTTCACATACTCAGACATTTTCTCCTTTGATAAACTGCTAGACAACTTAACATATTTGAGATTTTCCTCTATACCTAAGTTGCATTCTGTCACATCAACTTCTTCATCTGAACCTTTAACCTTCACATCAACATCATTTATGTCAAATAATCTCTCCAAAGGGACCAATCCTTCGGAAATATGGTTACTGGGAATTTGGACAATCTTTTGGTCTGCAATTTGATTCAGAAAAATATCAGCATGATGGATTTTTATATCATCATGATCTTGATCAATGTGAAGAGCAGAAAACTCATCCATTGTTTCCAGGAATATCTTAATTTCAATATCATCCTCAAATACCTTCCAATATTTGGTATTGTGAGGTATAGAGGGTCTATACTTTACTTCTGCATCATAATTGAGCTTGGGGGGAAAGGGGATCTTAAATTTGCATGTAGAAACAACCAAAGAATCTTCCATAGTATTCTCTTCCCTTGGAACAAAAGATATGTTAAAATCTAAGAAAAAATTGTCAATAAGATCCCAAAATTCATTTTTGTAAGTCCTTAATCTGGGATGTTTTGCTTGATACATATTTTTATCCTAGTGCACAATTAGTTCAACATCTCCAAAAATTGCTAACTCATCAATCTTCATATCTTTAGCAGCCCTCAAACCCAAGACAAGAGCCTCATACTCTAGAACATTATTTGTGGTTTCAAACTCTAGTTTTTAAGACAATGATATGATTTCTTGACCTGGGGAAATAAAAACCACTCCAACACCAACACTTTCTTTAGAAGAAGCCCCATCAAAAATCATCTTCCAAACTGGGGTATCTTGAGGAGGTGTCTCACAAGTTTTAACATGTTGTTTTCTGATTTCAATGGATGACTGAGGAGAATCAGTGAGTTAAAGGATATTGGATCCTAGATCAGTGTCAACTACATAAATTGGATGGTTTGTAGGATTATCTTCATCACTGATGATGTAAGCTAGTTGTGTCTCCTTGTAAATCCTTTTGTGCTCTCCTCCAAATACAGGAATAGTGTAATATGAAAGGTCCATATGCAAAGTTCCCTCTAGTCTCTTAATCCAAGATCTTGAAAATAATATCCCAAACTTAGGGGGGACATCATCCACCATAATATCCATGACCACACTCTTCATAAGTAGTTGAAACAAGGTAACAACCAGGTCTTTTATCACTCAAAAGCATTTCACTTTTCTGGAGTCAAATGAGTATAGGTCATGATAGGTTTTAGTAATTTCTAGACCTAGCTCATTCATGAAAGTTTTAGGCATAAGGTTATGAGATGCACTTGAGTCCATAAAGCAATTGTGCAAAACTTTATCATGAATATTCAATGATGTGTAAAATGGAGGAGAACAGTCATCCCTATCTTCTACCAAAGGTCCCAATATGACTGTTGGCTTTTCATCTTGTAAATTCACCGAGTTTGTGGAATTGGAGGAAGATTCATGTTGCAACATCTTGGAAATATACCTTTTAAATTCTTTATTTTTAATAAATTCTAAAAATGGTACTGTAATTTTATCTTTTGAATTTCATTCTCAAAACTGAAAGAAGAGGGAGATTTCAAAATCTCCTTAATTTATGGAACATGGGCCTTAATCATTGTTTGATGGTTTTGTTCCTCTTTTTCTTTGCTGCTAGAGGCCACAACTTTAGAAGAATTTTATGTTTTCTTGGGCTGATCAGATGTACTAGGTTTTCAATCTTTATTTTTTGACCTCAAGTTGTATTTATTTTGGTTTTCATTAGTTTACTCCCCTTTACTAAATTCATTCAATTGATTGTCCATAAGAGACTATTCATATGGAGACTAAGTTAGATGAGGGGATGGGGAGGTATCACCCAAACATTGAATTTCTGGATCTCATTTTTCATCCTCTCCTACTTAATCATCAACCATGTTATTTTTAAGAGGGTTTTGAACTTTTTGGTCATCCCTATTCCTCTGATCTCTTTCAAGGATCTGAGGAAAATTATTTTGTCTCCTAAAATTTCCTTTGTTACTAGTAGCTTATGTGTTTCTATTATTCGGTCTTCCCTCAAGCTTCATTTTTTCCATTTCAGAAGAAAGTGATTTAACCAATTTTTTTAGTTCATCTACTTGAGGGTTAACACCAGAAGAATCAAAGGTTGAGGCTTCATCTCTATTTTTTCTCCTATCTCTATCATATTTTCCTCTGAGCTTATTAGCTGCCAATATATTCGATTCTACCTCCAAGGTTGCATATTGCATATGAGCTAATGAGGTAGATATCCTTTATCTCAATATGAGGCATAATTCAGGGTCAAATTCACTGGCATAGGTTATCTTGGCATAGGTTTCAATAGGTTTAATCTCTGTGGAAATTTTATTGTACATTTTATTAAATCTCTTTGAAAAATATGAAAAGGATTCCCCTTCTTTTCTTTTGAGTGACCCAAAATCTGTAATATAATATAAGAAATATTTGTTATCAACCCAATGCCTCAAAAAGCATCATCCAGAGCATCAATTACAACAATTGATCCAGGATTTAAACCACTAAACCATTTTCTAGCCTCACCATCCAGGATTTGTACAAAAACTCTCATCCAAACATCCTCATTTTCAATATTAAGATTTTTAGGATAGCTATAAAAAGCTGCAAGGTGCTCCTCAACAATTATGTCCTCTTCTCTTGTAAAATTGGGCATGTACTTAAGATAGTCTCCAAATGGGAGAGCATTCATAGGCTAAGGAAGCACCATAGGAGAATACCTAGTAGCCACTATGGCATCCATCTTATTTCTAGGAAGGTTTTCACCTACCATAGGATTATGAAGAGGAGGATTATAAATTCTATGAGAATAAGGAGGAGACTGGGTATTGACTGGTACAACTACAGTTTGAATGATATGCAGCTTAGGAGAGAGAGGAATGTAGGATGGAGAAGTTTTAGCTTTAACAAGGAGAGGTTGAGTCTTGGAAGACGATGGTGGAAATTCCAATGGAACTATGGTTCCTTCTTCTTTGGTCACAACAAGTTTAAGAGAGGAAGGAGAAGGAGAACCTAGGGTAGGGAAATACTCTAAGATCTCAAGTCTGAACCAACTTACCACATCATGTGAGGTAATAACTTCAAAAATTTCAAAACTTTCTTCTTTCAACTGGGGAGAAAAAGAGCAATATTCTATAGGTAACTCTTCAAGATTTAAATTTCGAGGAGTTTCAACAGAAGGTAAAAAAGGAGCACTAGATACAACTACTGGTGTGTTAAAAGTAGAATTAGGAAAAATTCCAGTAGTACCTTAAACAATAGATGAAAATCATTCTTGACAAGATTTTTCTTTCTTGATGATCTTCTATGGGTCAACTTCACGTGTTTCTAGAGGTAAATATGGAGTACACCTCGTGTGTCTTCCTTTAGGATCCAAAACAGAAAAAATGGAGTCGCCAATTGCAAACTAAAGTCTTTAATGAACCGATTATTATGCACCCTCAGAATTAGTATTTCTTTGTTGTTCAATCCCAGGGAAACGTTTTCAATCCATTCCCTAGCAATGGCTTCAAGAATGTTAGCACTAAAATTTACACTTTGACTACTAAAGTGTAATCTCAATACACATCAATAGGTTTATGAGGTAAGATTTAAAATGTGGTGTCAAATGGATAAAACTCAATTCAACAGTGTTAAACCACAGGTAATTCTAGATAAAATGCATCAGTAAAAGAGGTATTGTCTAACTTAGATGAAGGTTTTAAGGATAAATGTGGACATAAAGAAGACTTTAGTGATAAAAGTGAAGTAATTCTATGACTAGCATTAGGCTTTACCAATAGACAAAAGAAGGAAAAGCTTTAGATACAAGAACTTCCTAAATCAAAACTAAAGACTCTGAGAAAAATTATAATAGAATCACAATCAAAACTTCATTGAAATATAGATATAAACATTATTTGAATCATTCAACGACAATAAATTTTAGAGTGAGAGAGAAACAAGATGGAAAGAGAGAAAATTGACTTCCATTAGACAAAAAATCATCAAGTCTGGTACAACAAACTAGAGTAGGCTCTGTTACATTAATATCACCAAAAAGAGTTTTTTATATCAACCATTCAAACCTACAAAATGACTTCTAATGCTTATTTTATAGCCTAGATAGGGAATGATATCATAAAATGTGATTTTCATCCTCTAGCATAGGATTCTTCTATCTAAACTGAAGTAATTACATCTATACAAACTAAAAATAACAAACTGCTACGAAAAAGGTTAATGTTGGAAACTATCCTAACACCTTAATATTTCATGATGAGGGGTCCTTTTAGCACATTTCTCTTCTTTCCAGGTATCCTCCATATTTAAACTGACCTCCAAGAAGTTGTACCATGCTCCCCTAGCCATCTTGTAATCGTTGATCCTCTTTAAACCATCAAAATAGGAGTTCACAACATATCATGTAAAGCTGGCTGTATCAGCCAGTTCATAGTGAATGTTCATGGTGCTTGATGGTAGAAACCAGTTCGCAGTGCTAGCCGATGTGAACTTTCCTAAAGCTTCCAAAATATTCTAGTAAAGCCCCAAAACACACAAAAAACATTCTTCAGAGTTAGGGATTCCTGTAGAAATTTCATAATTTTGTGTATGAGTGAAAAACTCAGTCATATGCATCATACTTCCTCAAAATCCTCAAAAATTCAAGGAACAAGCATTTCCAAAACTGATATTTCTTAAGGTATTTCATCCATCACTTTCTGAGCCTAGAACTCCTCCTTGTGGCATCTTGGGCCAACACATTTGGATAGTTCTTCCTTAAAAGGTTGCAACTCCATTTTAAGTCTTCTCATTTGAGCTTGTAAATATCTGTTTTATCTTTATAAATTCTTAAGTTTCCTATGGAGAGTTAGAAACCTTTTTTCTATAAACCTGTCTTTATCAATAGTTTCCGATTAGATATCCATAATATCTTTCAACTTTTTCCTTTCAACCAACCCTTCTCCTTTCAAATTAGAAATTTCATTTCTAGCCTCTTTAAGTTGTTTGTTCATCCTTTTGAAGGTAGGGTTTTTTGGAGAATGGTTATGTCTATGACCTCAATATTCTTTTCAATAGCTTCAGCTTTACCTTTACCATTTATCTTGATGGGATCTTCCACTATGTCCTCCTTATCAAAAATTTCTTTCTTTTCCGATGACCTGGTGAAAGGCCTCCTAACTCTAGCTTTAACTACAATAGATGGTGAGGGCAAAAGTAACCTCCTTCCTTTTGTGCATGTGGCTCTAGTTGATGGATTTTTTGCTAACTCTAGAGCTATTTTGGGTGAAACCTCCTAGTATGGAGAGTAATGAGATCCCTCTTCTCCTTCATGTTCCTTAGGAGCCTCATCATTTTTAACAATACTTTTGCTCTTCCTCTTCTTACTTGTATTTGTATGTACAATGCTATCATTCTGAAGAGGGATCTGCACCTTGGATTTTGGAGTAGGAGCAACATTCAATTTAAAGTGTGCAAAGGAAATAAATTGCTCCCATACAATGTTTTTTTTTCTTTAACTTCTCCATCACAAGCATCTTAATCAGCACTAAGTGAAAAAAACTTGTGTCAACTACCTTTGAATTATACTGGACTCTGTCAGCCATTTTTCCAATGCTTCTAAACAAATAGAAAGGGAGATTCATGAGATCTTTTCCTGTAAAGTGCAGCAAAAGTCTAATGTGGTATTGATAAACCATATTGACCCTGTCCTCACAAGTGAAATATCTTTGGATAGCCCTTATAATCTTATCAAATCCTTCAATCATGTGGCTCCTGGGCACTCCCTTTGATATATTATCTCCCTGATATTCTGGTTTAAGGAATTCTTTGCAGAAGGTTGCATTTAGGTTCATGGACTTAAACCATATTTCACCAGTATTTGGTATTTTAGTTCCTACTACTATGGTTTCTTCAGCTACTTCAAGTTCAAGTGTGCTAAATTTGGTTTTGGTTCCATCAAAACTCAAAGACAATTCTCTTGCCACCTGAGCGTGCCACCTCTGCATCTTTTTACATAAATTAAAATATCCCACTCTTTGGAAGACTTCCCTAATCAGGGGTTCACCAAAAAACAACTTAATTTCATAGGGATCAGTCCTCACAATTTCCCCCTCCCTTCCGAGCCTTCTTCTGATGTGCAGTATCCATTGATGTCATAGGAAGAAAATTTAACCACCAATTTTAGTGATGCAAGAGAAAAAATAGAAAAATAGAGGATTTAGGGCTTTGACGGATAATCTCTTTCAAGGTTTGGTTTTGTCTAAGTATTTAGTGTTCTTCATCCTATTTGAGCTCCAGTATTAAAAAAGGATAGTTTATATTCAAGAAATGAAATAATACTACAGAGGAAAAATAAGATGCAAGGAGACAACTTACTGTAAAAAAGGTTTTGTTCAATACCTCACTATCATCTCACACAATTCATCATGAATTTACCAGCAAAAAGTCCTTTTAATTTCAAAATAGAAAACCTTGAATCTAAAATGGATATATTGATGAAAACAAGATGGTAAAAGGTTTTGAAACATGTGACTAATAGTTCCAGGTTACTGCACAAAGTTTGCAGTGCCAGAATAGGGGATTCACAACAAAGTTTGTAGCATAAGAAGAAATGGCCAAATATGGGATAGACAAGGTGGCCTGATAGTAAGGTTCATTTAGGATTTGGTAAAGAGAGGCTGAGAGATATGAAATTGGATGAGATTCATGAAAACAGGGGTAAGTAGGATAGTTGGAAGCCCATATCACCAGTTCGTAGCGCCTAGGAGAAGAAGTGATAAACACAGCCTTTATTGTCCTTCAACAAAGCTAGAAATACTCATGGAGTACCTAGAGGCTGAGAATTGAAAAATGATATGCTTGAGACTAAACAAATTCATCTACAAATGGTCTAACCTCCAAATCACTTTCGCCATCCAGTTCGCAGCAATTTCCATAGTGCTTGTCTGAAAGAACCAGTGTTTGTAGCGACGTGATAGAAGAAATTTGAAAGCTTGGAAAAACAATTAAAAACTTTAATGACGAAATCCTAGGCTATATTTTTAAAATTATAAGTGTTGAAAACAAGGAGATATGGCTAACAAGGCTCATGAGTTCAATTATGGTGGTGAAAGCATATTTTACTTGGGAATGTGTTGTGAAGTGTATGATGAGATGGAAGTGTACAAAAAGAACCTGATTTGACCTTCTAACAAGTAAAGGGACAAAGTGAAGGGGTTTTAGTACATCATGGAAGAGGTGACATATCAGGGTGGTGGTGGAGGCACGAGGATACTAAAGTTAATGGATTGTCTAATATTATCACTAAGATCAAGGTATAACCTAATGATAATAGGTCAACACCAACACAAATTTATTTTGCATAAAACCCAAAAATGAATATAAGGAAGAGGACAAAACTCAAATTTTTTTAAAAATAAACAACACTAATGGCCAAAATAAAAAAACCTAAAGACTGAATTGACCCAATCACTTCCATGTGATAAAAAAGGGATTGTTCCATAAGATTTTATCATTGCACATAAGAAAAATCTAGTAGTTAGAATTGCAGACTATCAACTTATTGCATGACACTTATACAAGATGGGTGCAGACAACATTTTGAGAAGGTGTGTATTAGAGCATGAAAGGCATAGAATTTTGGAAGAAGCTCATGAATGTATAGCTGGAGGAAACTATGTAGGAAAATATACCACACAAAAGTTATTGTGTGTAATATTATGGTGGCCAATAGTCCATAGATATGACAAGGAATGTTTCCATAAATGTAATGTCTGTCAAAGGTTTGGCAAAGCCAATAGAAGGGATGAGATGCCCCTAAGACCGCAAATAACTTTGAAAGTATTTGAAAAATGGGAAATATACTTTATTGGACCAATCCATCCACCAAAAAATAGGTCAATACCTATATATATATATATATATATATCATTACTGCGACTGGATATTTAACAAGATGGGTAGAAACAACACTAGTCAAAGATTGCATCATAGAGACAACAACACACTTCTTGTTTGAGAAAGTGATCACTATATTTGGGTGTCCAAGGATTTTGATGAGTGACCAAGGCACTCACTTTAACAGTAGTACTATCAGGGCTATGACTAATGATTTTTAAGTCTATCACCAAAAGAGTACACAATACCATCCTCAGGAAAATGGAACAGTAGAAGCTTTCAATAATATTTTTGAAAATGCTTTGACTAAGATCTGCAATGTCAACAAGGATGATTGAGAATTGAAAATACCAGCAGTACTATGGGCATACAATACCACATGTAAGAAGTTGATAGGGAAAACACCATTCATATTCGTGTATGGGAAAGAAGAAGTGGTGTCATTAGAATTTCTGGTACTCAGTATGCATTTAGAAGAAATTACAAACATGATAGAAAGGGGCACAGTAAAGGAAAGGTTAAATAAAACAATGGAGATGTAATAGGACACGATTCTGGAAGTATTTGACCAGGAAGTACAAAAAACAAGAGACAAAGCCTAGAATGAGAGACATATTAAGAAGAATATTTTTAAGGAGGGAGACCTAGTCTTACTCTATGACAGTAAAGTTCTCCAACATCCTAGTAAATTTAGAATGCATTGGCTAGGGCCCTATGAAGTAAACACTGTCACATATAGGGGATATATACTAATAAAGGATTTGGCAAGAACAAAACTCAAGGGAATGATCAATGGTAGTCCACTGAAATTATACAGGGACAATCGACCTCCTAACACTTAAAGGTTACAACGCAGTAAGAATGCATATATATAGTGTACTATAGTAGAGATTAGGAAAAAAAATTGAGAAAAATAAATAAAAAGGAGAAAAAAAGGGAAAAAGAAATACAAAAATGGAAAATGGAAGAAAAACACAAAAAGACATAGAATTTCATTGAACCATAAGAAAGTGAGGAAAAAAATTGCACCTAGTAATTACCATGAAAAATATTAGAAGACAACATGCAGCAAAACATTTGCTTGGTGCAAATTCACGAAAAAAGTGGAAAGTGAATATGACTATGTCTATAAAAGGCATAAATCATACGTTTACTCAACACTTAGTGATTTTTTAGCAGAGAGCGAGAAATAGAGTACATTCCCTAGTTAACATTGTATGAAGCAAGCAAGTGCATGAATCTGAGAGAAGATGACTCGACCAAAGTTCAGTGTGCAAGGAAAATATGTCTTGGTTACTCAACAATGTCAGAGGTGCAAAGAAAGAATGAAACAACCCAAAAATGTGGTCGAGCTGGAGGATGTTACCACCTCGAATACGGAGTAAATCATCCCAACACAGGCTGAGGAAGAGACATCAATTGTTCAACAAGGTGAAATAGGACAAAGCTTCGAGGTCCAGAATAGAATTTTGAACCCTAACCCTGAGACACCTGCAAAGCCCAAGGAAGCAATGGTACCACAACAGTCCCATGAACAAGAGGAAGTATTGGTCGAAGAAATCAGTGACTGAACAGAGTCTGAAAGGGAGGAATATGACACAGATGCAGTAGAGGTAGGTACATCTTCTACTGGACATAAAATAAATGAGCTAGACACCATGGAGGTTACACTCCCTTATCTCCCAGATGCATTCATCATTGTGGATGATATGGTGGGAAAGGTACCTAAGCTTAGGTAAATTAACCACAATGTTCACAATGGGGCCAAATTCCAAGATTTAGCCAAGGAGAGATATTTGATAAACACAGGGGAAGTTGGACCCCTTGGCAAACCCATTCTAGAGCCAACACAGTGGATAACGAGGTTCTATAACTCAGGTATTATTAACTTGTTGGAAATAATGAATTTCGAGCACAGTAAGAATGTCAAACTATGTGTCAAGCATCTAGTCATCTTTGTCCATGGAGGAATCCTATGGGTGGACAGGCTGGTACAAATAGATGTGGCATTGATTGAAAAAAATACAGGACTCCCCACATTCGGCGCACAACCAGAGGAGTATTTGGATAACAAGGAACGCAAAAAGGAAATCGCAGAACCAGTTAAAGCATAGTTCGAAACAACTCGGGGAGATAGGGGAATTGTCATCAAAGGCATTAATGAATACACAACAAGGTTCGCAAGCAAGCTCATGGATTGAAAACTTTTGAGGAAATGACGCAAGGAAGAAGTGCCAACAGGTGTGATTGCAGTAGCCACATAGTGCACGGAGGGGGTTATGTTTAAATGTGCACCGTACATGCTAAACCAGTTTCTGATAGACTGTAGAGACTTGCAGGATAATGTAACGAAGTTCCATTACTCGTGGTTGATCATCCTGATATCATTGGTAGGGTCGCAGAAGACAAAATTCTCATTATTTTTGGATAAGATGGGAAAATGTTATGCGACCATATATGAGTCCCTCTGGCAGGCCAAGGATAACAAGACACAGTAGGAAAATAACACAGCCTTTACAATTTTACTAGAAGACATATAAAATAACACAGGAAATGTATGGCACATATCATTGGTGGTAGTGTAGGAGATAGAGGGGATAGCCAAGTTCAAGGCATCCATACTTCATGTATGGATCCAAGCTAAGAGGGACCCCAAGAAGGCATGGTTGGAGATGCAGTACTGCATCACCAAAGAGGAAGTGGATTGGATCATTAAGGACTAGCCTGCAGAGTGGCAACTACCAGTAACAAAACTAGTCATGAGGATAGGCACAATGCAATCTCTCATCCTAAGGATAAGGCTGAAGCAATCTCTTCAATAAGAAAAAGTAGCCTGACCGATAATACTAGAATGGCTATAGTGTAGAATCCACCAACTGGGAGTAGTGAAGTACCTAAAAAGCCAAGGAGAACAATAGTAGTAACCAGGACATGAATCCATCCAGAAAGTGGAAGGAAGAATACCTCACAGGATGGAGAAGGAACAACCTAGGGAACAACAAGTGGGGCTCATCCCTCAAAGACAGCAAGGAAGCCTGTGCAAGAAAAATATGCGCGCAAGAAAATAAAATATGACATAGAGGATCCCAACATCACCCTGATAGAGGATGATGCAGATATTGTCGCAGAAAAGGTCCAAGACAGAAGTGAAGAATTTGTCTGAATTGCAGAGGCGCAACAAGAAGAAATCATAGAAAAACTCCTAGAAGTTCATGAGAACATGTAACAAATGCGGAACTAAGAAGTATCATAGGTTGTAGCACAACAAAAGGAGAAGATATAGAGGCCACATATGTAGAAAAAAGGAAAGGAGACAATGCATTTCATCGTCCAGGGCAGGGAGACATTTATGGTAACGAGTTAAATGATCAGGTTTGATCAAGAGACTGCGCAAAAACCCCTTGAAGAGGTGGAATAGGTGGAAATG
The DNA here is from genome assembly GCA_009831015.1 of Picea engelmannii. NCBI lineage: Eukaryota > Viridiplantae > Streptophyta > Pinopsida > Pinales > Pinaceae > Picea > Picea engelmannii. Next base: position 164,648 of record ML785275.1, read on the forward strand.
GTCATGGAACACATATCCACCAAGGCCTTATACAGGCTACAAGCTAGTGTCATGCAGTCAGTACGGTCAAGGGCCTGTGCAGATACAAAAAACCTGGAGGTGGGAAGAGGAGTCACGGAAATGATTCAAATCACATGCGACCAACTCACCGCGAAAAAGGAGGGAGAAAAATAATTCGTAGATAGATTGGAATAGGGATTGATAGTAGTTTATAACCACATCCCAGACAATGCGCAAGCACCAGAGAAGAGTGCAAAGGAGAAGATCAACCTCATTACACAAACCATTGACCATTACAAGTAATAGATTGAGGATCTCAAAGAAAGGCTCAACCCTACGACTCCTCCCGACGTCTGAGAACAAAGAGAACAAGGATATGCAATCCTAATAGATTATATGGAGAAATAATAAAGGTTAATCAAAGAATTTTTTGATAGATCCCCGCGGATTTGGACTATCCTCGAAGAAGATGAGAAGGTCCAATAGTGGGAACAAGAAGAAGAAAGAGTCAACACTGCCATACAAGATTTCAAAAAAAGGAAAAAAATAATGATCATCACAGAGTGCTTGAAGGGCACTCAAGAGATGAAGAAGTTGAAGATAGAATTGAAAGCAACACATACCTAGAAGCGAGAGAGACAAGATGACTTGGAATCCCTCTAAGAGAAAGAATCGCAGATGATTGCGCAGTTGGAGGAAGAAAATAAAAGTATGGAAAATGCACAAACAGAGGGTGAAACATTGATCCAGGAAGAGAGAAAAATGCAATAAGTGAAGGAACTAACAGGAAAATACGCACAGGTCAAGGAAAAAGGAAGGGAACTAGCAGAAAAGTTCCATAGTTTAGAAACAATAGTAGAAAGAGCACGCACCACCTGAGTGGCTCAAGACGATTCACATGTCAGTGTTGGGGGCCTATTGGGCACATGCCTATTTTGAGAAGAAAGGATATTTTGAGTACACGAACAATTTTGGAAGAAGAAGGTTTGTCTTGGGAAAGACATAATTTTGGAGCCCGTGCAATCGAAGGAAAGAAACCATCATGAAAAAAAAAGAAGGAAAATCAACGTGGTGCATAGGAATATAAACCTAATCATGTTAGAGTTATGGTTTTGGAGAAATATTGTAACAACTATAAAACGAAAAATAGTATAAATAAGAACCTAGGAGGTCTAGGTCGAGGTTATTTTTAATTATGTATGTTGGTTGTTCAATAATTGTTCAACAATTGTACGTTCAGGGTTGATATAGAAGAGTCAAGTAGGTCATATCTTGACAGTTAGATCAGAGGATAAGGATCCTGGTGTGATCTAGTATGCCTCATAGAGGATATGAACCTCTTTATACTTGTAAGAAGAAAGATGTAATGTGAGAAATGCTATATTTTGTAGCAAACCTAATAGAAGAGCATATAATCCAGATCTATGTGGACGTAGCCCAGGAGGGGGTGAACCATGGTAAAACCTATGTGATGTGTGATATTTAGTTCATGTTTAATTTCTTTCAAGGATGGATCATGTTTAATTTATGTTAATGATTTATTTACAAATGAATGGTTAAGATAAATATGTTAGAATGCATCCATGGCCTAAAAGATGAATAAAACCTAGGAACATTAAATGGATAATATGATGAATGCATGAAGAAGGTAGAATAAAATCTGAGATCCCCACTCATTCCTAGACTGCAAGAACTTTAGCATTTCAGTCACCCATAGATCTATCTCGGGTGAAACTGCGTAGTGCACTTTGTGTGTTATGTTGCCTTCTATCTTACTAGAAGGACCGATAGTTTTAGAGGGTTTTGTTAGAAACCTGTTGAGATCTGAACTTGGGTCAACCCTAGAAGTAGAAGAGACAAATATTAAACCAATAGATAGGATGATGATTAAGAAAAAAAATAGAAGAAACGGGCCTTGGAAATGAATTATTATATTTAGAGTACTTGATCAAATGTGATTTCATCTGTGAAGACATCCACAATAACCAAATAAAATTTATTTTGTTAACATGTATTAGTTTATGTGCTTTGAGTGATGGATGCTTCTAGTGATTCTTTAACCAGGTAATCTTTCGTAATTTCACCTTTGTCTCTAGTGCCTTCTCTCTAGATTGATTTACTATGCAATCATAACTCCATAATACACTCAATTTATAACTATAATTGAAGAGATGCTTAATCTTTTGATGTTGAATTTGTTCCTAAAAATTGATTCAAGTGAATATTTATCATTGTACAGGGTTAGTGTATTTGTCGTTGAATATGTACCTACGTAAAAATTGATTTAGGTGAATATTTATCATTGTGTAGGGAAGTGGAGTTGTCGTTGGATCTATGCTTAAATATTGACTTAGGTGAATATCTAGCATTGTGTAGGGAGGTGGGGAAGGCGATGAAGATAACATCACTTTCTAAATCTACCAAGCTCCCAATATCTGATTTTTGTGTCTAGTGTGAGGGCATGAAGATGGCCATGACCAACCATCGCCATATGTTGTAGTGACAAGATTGCACTTCCCCAAAACATGTCTGCAGCGAGTGTTGAAGAGCATTTAATATATTAAATATAATTAAGATGGAATAGTAAGTGGCCCAAAAAAATTTCAACTTTTTCTTTTTTAAATCAATATTCAACTCTCACAAATGTGTAAATAAAATTGATATTTCCATTCATTTCATAGAAAATGAATTTAATATAGGTATTTACAAAACATTGTGAAATGATTTTAAAACACTGCAAAATGCATCACTTAATGTAACAAAATGCATTGTTTAATAAATGATTGACCACGAGATGATTGTTATAGTGGTCGAAGGAAGCCTTTACCTTAGACAACTTGTAAGTTGTATGTGAGATATCTTATCAAAATTATTATTATATTTATTTTGTAGAAGGAAATTGCATACATGCATGAAGCTTGTGAAAAATCTCAAATCCACAAGATTTGTAGAAATATCCCATGTCTTTTACCATTATTTTGTAGAAACATTCATCAGGGTGTTGGAAAACTTGTATTTTTCGAATACTCTAGTTATCAAAGGTTGGAGCCGCCTATTTCCTAAGTATTGAAATGATACACATAAGCCTAAAAGTCAGATTTCAGGATTTCATATATATCATGGTTATACATATTTGAACCCTCGATATCCCAACACGCGAAATGGCAGAGTTGTTTTAGGTTTAATCACGATTATTGAACTTCTAAACATGGATTTTCACTTTTAATACATCATTCTCTCGCATTTCAAGAGTCACACCTCAAACGTCCTTCGAATGTATGGCATGCGAAGTCATGAGATTAGTTTAAGTTAATCTGGTTAATAACAAGAATAATGACTTTTAAGCCATAGTTAATCTGTATCGCAAGTTCGTGACTTCACGGTTGTTACCTCAAAAACAATATGTTTGTAACCCCAATCCCCGAAGTTGAGATATTCATTAATTAATTGTCGTTAATTAAAATGTTAAGTCAAATCACAGTTAATCAACCAAATCGCACTATTATGAATTCGGGGTTCGTGGTTCCAAGACTAGGAGTAAAATCATCCGGTACTGCGAACGCCGAAAAGGGGATTAAGGACTAAACTCACTTAATTAAGAGGTTGAAATGGATTAATTAACACCTAAACAACCTTCAACCCATACAACCTACGGACCAAGATTTAAACGTTGACACGATCCTCTCAAATTGCGAATTATCAAACATTTATGGCATTTATTAGAAATTTAGTGAGGTGACTAATAGTAAGATCTTGTTTTATTTCTAAATATTTCTATTAAATGATTTAAAAGTTTTGTCAGCAAGGACTCACACAGACTTAAGTGCTCAAATAGAAAAGGTTTCAGTCATTATCTTTAGGTTTCTTTCTAATTTGCGCATAGCTAGTTCACCAAGATAACCTCAATCTGGGTTTTCATTTTCTTTGACAGGGGATCTCATTGCAAGGTTCTATATCATGGCTCTGCGAAAAGCATCCAAGGAAGTTGTAGAGACTCCAGGTCAAGGTTCAAATATTATTTCTAATACCTCGCCTAAAAGTATCAATACTGTCAAAACATGGATATATGTCTCCGACATTCTGCAATCTGAGATGATAAATTGTCCAGATGATTCCAGCGATAACGAGAAGGAGGAATTTTCCACCAAATACAAAATCATCGCTTAGTCAGTGATGCACAAGATAGCAGCAAGGCCATGGATTTTTCCCTATTATGATATTATCAGATGGGCACTGGACCTTGTAGACATCCCGACTAGGACAATATTCAATGAGCAGAAGGTGGCAATTGGGACATTCATACCGAAGCATTTACAAGAAATGTATAAATTGTCTCCCACACCAAACCTTACTCACAATGTCAAATTCTTGGAGGGTTTCAAAAAGAAGGAATGCGAGCAGTTTGGGAAAATCTTATCCGATATGATCAAAGACTAGGTTTCGCACCCCACGAAATTCAGAGCCGATACTAATGGAATTTATTCAATCTCATCGTTGGTACCACAATTCATGTACATAGTGATGATGGTTTGTAGAATGTATGGGAAGGAGGACAACTCTCACTTCTTTCTCCCATGGGTACTGCTTATTCACATAGTAGTAGAGGGATTCTCCTTCGACTGGGCCAAATTGTTGTCGGACAATCTGGCCAGTCGAATTATAGAGTATCGAGCACAGAAGACAAGTGGGAAAGCATATTCATTCTTTATGTCTGCTTACATCATGGAATATATTTTCTTCATGAAACCTTTCCCATTAATGAGCTGGAGCTGGACTCCAACTAATGCAGAGCCTATTCATGTCTACCACTTGAAACTCTGGGAAGATAAAGACAAAGAATTCGTCTATCATATTTTCAACTGGATAATGGCACCAATGCATGTGTCCATCTTCGGCCATCCGCCTCCCAATATTTCAGATAACATCACGACCAACCTGAGAAGCATGGAAGATTGGTATATAGAAGCAGAGTTTTCGTATATTAGGGTTTTTGGCACCTCTATCCCCCCATATGCTCTGCCGCTATTCTTACTTGACAAGCTAGTATGTCATGAGATCGCTAGGCAAACTGTCCTCGATGGGATAAGAAAGGATCTCAAAGGAGTATTGAAGAAGGTATGGCCACCCTTCCCCATTCACATTGGTACATATTCTTTATTAGATTTTGGCCATGCCAAATAGGAGGCTACAGCCTTGGAGGAAATGAAATTGGTAGACATTGAGTTTAAGAAGCACGACTCTAATAAGATTGTGAGTAATCACTTGGTGAGCTATGGATTGAAGAGATACAAACATGAAGACTCACCTCATGATGAAGTCTTCTGAGGTGTGAGGTCCTACTCTAAAGTTTTAAGCTGGGTTCAAGCTTTGTTGCCTGGTGATATGGTCAATTTTTATAAATTCTAAGAGCACAATAGAATTTTCCTCCCCAAAGTTTTATAGGGAAGAAACTCACAACCTCTATGTACACAACAAGCAGAAGATAAAAGTTCAACGGGCGCGAACCCTAGCAAACAAGAGAATCAGGACAAGACAGAGAAAACTGAAATCTCAAATCAGGAAGGAGAGATCCCCAACCAAGAAGAAGTAAGCCCAAAGATAGTTGCCAAGGAAATCAACAGCGCCATTGCATCCATCACTCCCTTACAATTCACAAAGGGGAACCCCAAGACAGAGTGGATATTCAAGGAGAACCTCACACCTATCTCTGTAGAATAATTGCCTCCTAGTGAATTCTTCTTCAGTAAGAAAAGGAAGGTCGTGGTGAAGCAAGAAACATACCAAAGAGAGGGCGCAATAGCTAGAAAATACAAAATCCTAATAGATGGAGAAGCCTTGGAAGAGGAAGAATTCACCGATGAGGTAGCAAGAACATTGGGGGATTATGAAACAACCAACCAATATTCAGTTAGATCTTTGAAGGCACGGTTGAAACAAAAGAACCTATTGATCAACAAATTGGAGGCTCGGGTAGCAACGACAAAGGTGAATGGCAGGGATGAGGAGAATAAAGGTTTTGAGCAAGCCAGAGTAACTGATCAATAGGAAATCAAGAGACTCAAATCCGATCTTGAGCAGATGCATCAGTCAGCACATATAAGCCAAACGCAGGTAAGTCAACAGGATGAGCAAATAAAATTGTTGCAATCTAAATTAATTTCTGTTGAAAACCAGGTCATAGACATACTGGTATTCCAATCCCAAGCCATGGAAATACAAAAGAAGGTAGAAATATCTCAACAGGATCAACTTGCCAAAGTAGAAAACATATAGAATCATTTTCATACGATAGAGAAAGCGTTAAAATATATCTCCCTGAGAGAAAGAGAAATTGGGGCAACTCGGGTCACTTTCCAAGAGGTTGTTATAGCTACATCGAAAGAAGAGGTGGCCATCAGTTCCAGGTTGTCTATCCCAGAGAAAGACTGAGGTAACATCTTACTGAAGGCGTGGGAACATAATATATCCGAGAGCATAAAAAGAGCTAAAGAGATGAGAGATGCTTGTGAAGAAACATTCAGCTTGATAAATAAAAATTTGTTAGATCTCGATAAGGAAGGTAGTGTTGGATCACTGGGAAAAATTAATGTAGCCAAACATCTGCTGGATATCAAGGAAAATGTGGAAAAAGGGAAAATTGAATTATCCCAGGTAAGTCAGGTCGATATTCCCCAAGTGGATAAATGGTTGATAAGACCAAGCTTGCAATTGTGTTCTATCATCACGGAAGACCGACAAGTAGGAAAAAGATTGCCACAGTTGGCAAAGAATTGCTACACTTTCGAGGCGAACATCCAAGACGAACCTTCCAAGCTAATAGACCAGTTGGTAGAAAGGTGTGTTATTTGCAACGAGCAGGGGAAAGGGAAGACTTATGGAGGCAATTAGTAACAGATGCCTATCCCATCCTATTTTTGGAGCGAGAGGACAAGGAAAGAAAATGCCCTGCCCATGTGGAGGAAGAAAGGAGACAAGAAAGTGAAACACTTCATTTTCCATATGTAACCGAAACTTTTAAGAACGATTAGAATTCAAAGTGTTTTATTCTTGTATAAGTGTAATTTTGAAGGATAGAACAAGGGATTTTTTCCTTTTGGCCGATTGTATTAGAGAATATTTCTTTCGCCATAATTAATACAAGGCATATCGAAGACTCTTTTTTCCATCAAGACTGGGTTATGAGTTTCTTTTGCTATTTCTCATTTCACATCATTTCTCATATGTGTCTTTAATGAATGTTTAGCTCTAATTTAGTAAAACTTCTACTGTGGTGATCATTTATTTCATTCATCTAATCATTTGCATCTTTTCCTCTGTATCGGCTATCAGCAGGTACAATACCTATGAAATGTTTAGATTTCTATATCATATGCTTCATTAAAGTTTTTCCTACTTATTTTCTTCTTTTGTCACAAGGTGAGATTCTTCCCTGATTGATGCCTCACATTGTTCAATAGCTCTATGTTTTCCCTCGCTTCATGCATGATTTTAAAATTTAACTTAGTTAGGGAAAATGGCCTTTGATTTCGTTATGCTATTAATTCGATTTTGGTATTCTTTCTCGTATAATCTAAAGGTGAAACAACAAACAACACTTTAGAAAAAACTATGTTCCTTTATGGCTGTCCCTATAGCAAGACGACCCAACATAGAATCCGGGCTCTCAGATCCAATAGGCCTCGCTTTAAACCTTTTCGATACCATTATGAAAACTGCTACTACCCAGGCCAAACTCAAATGTTCATGGGTAACCATTGAATGATACATAAACATTCAGGAACAATTGGAAGCTAGACCCAGACAACTCAGAAATCATCCTTATCTCTTTTCCCAGTTGTTTTCTTCCTTTACATATTTCACCCTCTTTTTGGATTCCTAGACTCAATACTTTATAGCCTTAAGTACAAACTCTGGAACAACATTTTTTTGGCGTCGTTGCCGAGGAAGGAGATACAAAATCATTTTCCCTGGGAGAATGACATTTTCAAGATTCTACTCTTTGATAACAAAGAGTTAACACCTTCCAAAGGCTAATTTTTATTATTCACTTGGCGACTCGACGTTAAGTAAGATGGAATCTGATTGAAGGAACACCAAACAAAATCCAGATGGTAAACAAGGCACGCCTGTTCCCGAGCCCGAAAAAATACTAAAATCAAGAGGTTTCCTTAATCCAACTACTACGGTCTACCAGCTTAGACACACATAACCTAAGGCCAAGATCCCACTTGAAGCGGTGACTTCGCAAGAATATCTCATCAAAACCCTCTCCGGAGAAACGAAGACAGTCGGGGCTGAAACCCTAAACCCAAATTTAGATTTCCTGGAAATTAAATCTGAAACCCATATGACTACCCCCTCCGTAAATGAAGGTGAAAATCCCTCGGTAAAGCTCGCATCGATTGATACTCCCATAACTCTTAAGTTAGATTTCCCGACCTCACTAAGTCTCGAAGAGTATACCATATACTCAGATTCCACACCTATGGGTTCCCTCATTTACATCTCTTGCAAGTCAGAGGAACCAAGCCCTCGTATTCCATTTCCACCTTTTCCAGCTTTCTCGTCTCCCGAAGAAGCTAATGATTCGCTATACATCTTCCAAAAACCTTTGTACAATGTACCGATTTTCTCTCCTAGAGTATCTATGGCGGCTACAGGAGGAGTAGGGGGCCAAGGGCCACCCCCACCACCCAGTATTTTCACTAAAGTAGATTCCAGATATGCTCCTCTGGTCCTCCCAGTACCCCTGCATGACCTACCTGAAAACTACATGAAAAACCTACCTAATTTTACAGGGGAATGAGACCTAACCACGATCGAACATATAAATTTATTTTACCAATTCACAGAAATCCTAGGTCTCGAACATGAAGATTTGTATTCACGGTTGTTTGTCCAAACTTTTGAAGGACAAGTGAAAACCTAGTTTCGAAGTCTGCCAGCAGGTTCGATTTTATCCTATGATGATCTAGAAGATTCTTTTCTTAGACAATGGGGTGAAAGGAAGGACCATTTATACTATCTGACTGAGTTTGGATCTATGAAAAAAAAAGGTTTAGAAACCATTATGGAATTCATTCAAATATTTGACAAATTATATAATAATATCCGATTCGAAGTTAAACCTTCCCAACCTGCAGCCAAGGTAACCTTTGTGGGAGCCTTCGAACCCGATTTCACACTTTGATTAATAGAAAGGAGAGCGACCGACCTAACCCGAATGTAAGATGATGTCGTGGAGATTGACTCAAACATGATGGCTTCTGGTAAACTAAAAACAAAAATAGAAACGAGAAACAGAGATACCAAACATTTGAAAGATCAAGTGGGACCTTCAGGATCATGGAGGTCCTCAGATGATAAAATAGATGATATGGCTAGGATAATAAAAGAGCTATCATATAAAATTTCAAGGATGGAGCTAGATCAATCCAAAGCAGATCAATTCGCTAAGAGAGATTCTAGAAGAAACCCCAATCCTCAAATTCAACAAAGACAGATTAAAAACGAAGACCAAAAAATTCAAACTCCTTTAAAAAACAAAAATTTTATAGGAGTAAATGACTTGCAAGAGTTTGAGGATCTAGGAGAAGATGTTAACAATTTGGGAGATGATTGTATACAACCTCATCTAACCAAGGAAGATTATGAAAGGTCTCTGAACACAGAACAACTGTCAAATAAAGATAACAACATTAATAATGCATGTGATTCTACCTATGAGGGGATAGATGATACTATAATGGTCGATCTCCAACACAAGTACAATCTAAGGCCTAAAAATAAATCCGTGTCAACTACTCAACCAAAGAAAATCCTTCCAAGAGGTGAAACATATGAGCCTATTCCGAAAGACACCGAGATACATAATACCAAAATTAAGGTGGTCGGAATGCAGACACTGGAAACAAAAATAACTAAAAATAAAGCAATGCAAACAAATAAGTTAGCAAGGAAGGAAATCGAAGCTTCAACTAAAGAAACAGATAAACTCGTGGGAGGTTTCAGCCTAGAAAATGAGATAAACAAGATAAAGATACTAATACCCCTGGTCGAATTGGAAAAGAATCCTGTGTACCGAAAGCAAACAACCAAAATGATAATTTTTTTCATATTTAGAAAGTCAGTCTGACGTGATAAATTTGGAATATGATAATCCTAATATAACTTTCATCCCACATTTCGAAGGCGCTAGGGATACCATCACCCATTTCTATATCACACTAAACATGCAAGATCGTTTGTTGCATAATTTCATGCTAGACTCTAGAGCCTCACATAACATGATGCCCAAGTCTATTATGGACATACTAGGCCTCGAAATCACCAGGCCTTATGGAGACCTGTATTCTTTTGATTCAAGGAGAGTTAAGTGTATGGGCATGATCAAGGATCTAGTGGTAACTCTTGCATAAGTTCTGATAAAAAGTGTTCTAATGGATGTAGTTATCGCGGATATACCTCTGAAATATGGTTTGTTCTTATCTAGGTCTTGGGGAGACAAGCTTGGGGTATCTCTTCAATTAAACATGACCTACACCACGATCCTTGTTTTTGGAGGACAGTTCACTCGGTTATACAGAGAGACACATACAGTAAGTGATCCATAGAATCCTAATAATTATCCTATCTATGTTGCTGATCAAGACCTGGGAAATTGTATTTTATCTTTTGACGATGGTGAAAATAATTATATAGAAGAAAATTTTATAGAGGAAAATAAATCAAAAACGATAGATGAAAATGTGTATAACATTGGTATTTGGAAAAAAAAATTTGATGGTGCTTTGTCATGTGAAGGAGAAGGTGCAGGAGTAATTTTTGTAGCACCTGAAAATGAATTTGTTATCCCCTTTCCTTATAGACTACAGTGGGACATAGACTACACAAATAATGTATGTGAGTATGAAGCCCTAGTATTGGGACTAGAAGCTGACAGGAATATGAACACAAAGAACTTGGAATTCTATGGAGATGTGGAGTTGATTGTGAAGAATATAAATGAGCAGTACCAGGCCAAACACCCGATATTAAGGTCTTACAGAAATTGCGCCTGGGATCTAATAGAAAAAAATTTCTCATCGATAAATGTTCATTACATTCCATGTGAAGAAAACCTAAAAGCCGATTCATTAGCCAAAGCAGCCTCAACTTTCACACCTCCTACATCTTTCAAAATAAAGTATCATATAGAGGTGAGGCAGAGACCCTCCATACCGAATAATATACAAAACTGGCAGGTCTTCGAAGACGACGAATAGATCAGAAAATTCCTTGAAATGGTGGATGATTTCGTTGAAACTCAGATTAACCAAGAAAACCAAAATGACCATACTTGGATTGTGAAAGAAGGGGAGGATCCTCAAGAGTTCCAAGAAAAGATCACGAATCATCGCATGTTAGTATTAAAAAACAATCGGATTCTGAAAGGACTAATCCCTCTAGAAATATTGTTTGACCAAAATGACATGCCCCTAAAATCTACTTTACAACCTCAACTAGAAGAAGTTGAAGATTGTGACATAGGGACCAAAGAGGATCCTAGAATAGTAAATATATCAAAATATCTTCCCACTGAGATGAAAGGTAGGTATGAAGATTTACTCTAGTAGTATAAAGTCGTGTTTGCTTGGTCTTACAATGAGATGAGAACTTATGACACCACTGTGATAAAACACAAAATACCTTTGAAGCTCGGTGTTAAACCTTTCAAACAGAAACTCAGGCAAATCAATCCCATTTTATTGCTCGTGGTCGAAAAGAAAGTTAAAAATATTTTGGACGCAAAAATAATTGTGCCACTGAGATACTCTGACTGGGTAGCTAACCTGGTCCCGGTTAGGAAGAAGAGTGGAGAGATCAAACTGTGTGTAGATTTTAGAAATCTAAATAAATCCTCCCTCAAAGACAATTATTCGCTTCCCAAAATGGATCACATTTTGGAGAAGGTGGTTGGGGCAAATAGAATGTCAATGATCGATGGGTTTTCCGGTTATAATCAGATCGCTGTCAGCGAGCACGATAAATAGAAAACGACCTTCACCACCCCTTGGGGCACATTTATGTATGAAAAAATGCCTTTTGGTTTAATGAATGCAGGTGCTACCTTCCAACGTGCTATGGATATTGCTTTTGTCAATGAGAGAGATAAACTCATGGTCATTTACCTTGATGATCTGACTATTTTTTCTAAATCTGATGAAGATCATCTGATACATCTCAAACAAACGTTCAAGAAATGTCAAAATTTTGGTTTGTCCTTAAACCCCAATAAATCTCACTCTGCGATGCAAGAAGGTAAAATCCTGGGCCATATTTTGTCTCGAGACGAGGTTAAAATCGATCCTAAAAGGGTCAAAGCTATAGACACTATAAATATCCCTAGAAATGTAAAGGAAATTCAATCATTTTTCGGAAAAATAAACTTTTTGAGGAGATTTATCCCGAATTTTTCTGAAACCATGAAATTGATCACAGATATGCTGAAGAAGAACAATGAAGTCAAATGGACGACATAATCCAAAGCGTCGTTTTCACGTATCAAGAAAGTTATAAGCGAAGCACTCGTGTTGGCCAGCCCTGATTATCTAAAAGAGTTTATGATTTTCTCATTTTCCTCTGAACACACGATTGCGGAAGTACTCCTCCAGAAGAACAAAGAGGGTTTTGAGAAACTGATAGCATTCTTTAGTAAGATCCATAGAGATTCATAATTGAGATATTATATAATGGAAAAGCAAGAATACGCTATGGTAAAGGCACTGAAGGCTTTCAGAACCTACGTGTTACACTCCAAGGTAATTGCATATGTGCCCACTAGTTCTATAAAAGATATATTGGTGCAACCCGACAGTGAGGGGAAGAGGGGTTGGTGGCTCACTAAAATTCAAGAATTTGATCTAGAGGTCAAACTGACAAAGCTCGTAAAAGGACAGGGCTTGGATAATCTCTTAGCTAAATCAAATTTTAGAGCACTCGGGATAAATAACCTGCAAGAATACGAGGGATGTGTGGGCATAGATGAATTCGATGACCAAATAGCTCCAACCAGAGATGAAGAGAAGTTTTCCTCATCAGGTTGGTATAAATACATAGTATCGTACCTTCTGACTCTGAACTACCTGAGTGATTTATCTCCATCTAATGCCAAGACACTGAAATTGCATGTTGTAAAAGTACTGTATATCCGAAAGCTAATTGTTTTAGAAAGACCCTCTAGGTTTCCTATTGGTTTGTTTGGTAGAATCAGAAACAGAAAAGGTCATAAAAAAATTTCACGAAGGAGTATGCGGAGGACATCACGCGTGGAGAGAAACAACTTATAAAATCCTGAGGGCAGGATATTACTGACCTAAACTATTTTCCGATCAATACCAAAGTCAGAGCCTATAAATTGTGTTAATTGTTCATAGCCAAGAAGAAGCTCCCAACATTACCTTTGGTTCCGGTTGAAATGGAAGCCCTATTTCCACAATGGGGGTTTGATTTTATAGGCAAAATTAACCCACATTATAGCACTCAACATAGATGGATCTTGACCGCTATCGATTATTTCACCAAATGGGTGGAAGTTATTCTGACTAGACAAGTGACAAATTCGGTGGTGATAGATTTTATGGAAGAAAACACACTATCTAGATTCGGCTGTCCCAGAAAAATAGTTACAAACAATGCTTAGGCGTTCAAATCTATGGTGATTGTTAGCTTTTACCAAAAATAAAATATTATACTGGGCCATTCTACAACATACTACCCCCAAGGCAATGGGCTCATTGAATCATCGAATAAAAGCTTAATTACCATAATTAAGAAAGTGTTGAATGAAAACAAAAAATCTTGGCATGTGCATTTGAAGTAAACCTTGTGGGCTAATCAGATAGGCACCAAGAAATCGATTGGCACTTCTCCTTTTCAAATGGTATACGAGACTGACGTAGTGCTACCCATAAATCTGGCCCTACCCATGATGAAACTTTGGTAGGATGAAAAAGAAGAACCAAATCACATCATAAGAAGAATAAATCATTTGATCAAAGTTCAGCGAAACATAATGGAGGTAGACGAAAGAATTCAAAAGTATCAAGACAATATGAAAGCACTGTTCGATCATAAGGCTAAAGATAGGGAATTCCTCCCTAGTGATTTAGTTTTGAAATGGGATGCTAGAAGGGAAGACTCGGCAAAACATGGCAAATTTGACCATATCTAGTATGGCCCATTCAAAGTCACATCTTCTGAAGGGAAGAACTCGTTTCTGTTAGAAAATTTGGATAGTAAAACCCTTAATGCCCCTGTCAACGGGCGCTATCTGAAGCATTATATACAATAAATTATTTCCAAAATCCCACTATATATACATGTTTGTGTTTCTGTTTTTATAGCTTTTATTTTTCATCGTAAATAAAACATGTGAGTGATATGAAATTTTCGACACATTGAATTCCATAGATTTTAAAATCCTGATGCTCTTCATGTTGCTTTCTTACAAGATTATGGTTTACATCCCAAACATCATAAAGAGGAAAATGGACAATCATGTATTGGGAAACCGATTCGTCCGAAATAGGTGATAAAAGATAATTTACTAAGATGAGAATGAAATGGTAAGGCAAAGGTACGAATTCCCTAAATATCTAGATTGCAAATGAAGGTCACCTAGGTGTAATAACAATCTTATAAGTATGAACATTTTCACTCGATGGATTATCAAAAGAATATTTTTACTGTGGATTCTAAAAAATTCCCCTGGATAAGATAAAATCAGTCAAAATAAAACAGAAGAAGTGAAGCATCATAAAAAAAAAAAATTAGAGTTCCAGGAGTCAGGATTGCCTTATAACGCCTATGCTTACGAAATCCAAAAACTTCTTTGTCACTCTGTCCCAAATCTTTGATTTTTTCCCCTTGAATCCTGATAGCTTCCCATGGTTTTCACAAACAGAAAAGAGGTTGCACTTTAGTTCTGAAAGCCGACAAACAATTTTTCTGAATGCCAACAAAAAAGGCGGCAAGTTCTTGCGAACCCTCAGCTCTCATTGAACTAAGATATGCTTAGGCTAATCCTAACTCCCTTGGTTTTTTCAATGGGTCTTGATGATCAGTCTTTCTCAAAACAAGGCCCCTGGAAATAAAATCTCCCCTAAAGCTTTCCTGCCAACTAAGATGTTTATAAGGCCAAAGGAAAATTGATCTCGAGTAATCAAAGTGAGTTAACAGACCTCAGCTGCAAAATTATACACAGATATCACCATTGGTATACTTTCTACTAATTGATTTCCCCCACTTCATGCCAAAGGAAAATATAAGATAGATGGTGAAAGGAAATTCAAAAAATTGATTTCCCCCATCTAGTCCGAAAAGAGACGATGAAAGGAAATTCATAAAATGATTGCCCTCGTATCAACATTTAAATGCAAAGTTACAGCTTGAAGTGGTGAAAGGAAATTCAATAAAGGGAATCAGACAAATTCACCTGTAAGAACAAAAAATAAATAACAAAGCCTAATAAAATTCATACAATTACACATAAAATTCTTTCCATGCATAAGTAATTCATTAATCATCATATAAATAACATAAATTAATTTATGAACAACAATCTAGTAAATTAAATAAAAAAATATAGATACATTACATAACAAAATATAGATACATTACCTAACAGAATATAGATACCTCTGGTTGATGTTGTTATCCCAATATCCAGCTGTCCTTTCTGTTGTTTTGCCCAGCCTGCTGCTTTGACCAAACCTTGCCCAAACCGACTAACAACCCAGCCATCTAGGAGCAGCCTGTCCGACTCCCTAGCTCTAGGATACCTTAAGGAATCCTGGCCCCCGTGCCCAAAAACCCTAACAACCTGGTGCCCCCTGCAATGGTTCACAAAAACCCCAAAACCAAACTCCCCCAAAACCAGAAAAAATATCCAACAACCAGCATACAGTCCTCTCCTGCCAATTTTTCATAATCCCCCTCTCCTGTAGGACTCTTCCCCATCATATCTTCCCCCATTCACCGACTCCCTATCCTCCATTAATTACCTTATCCTCCCCATTATTTTTTTTGTTTGTTAATTTGTGCAGGACCTGCGATTAACCTGTGGCTTGAGAAACCGCGACTCAGGGGCATCTAAGCCGTCAAAATCACCCGGGGATCGCACCCGGCCTGAGCCACACCAACCCTTAACATGGTTGGATTTTTTGTCCCCGCAGGTTTCGAACCAGTGACTTTAACATCACAGAGTGTCTTAACAACACACTCCGTCACCGACTGTCCTACACCTCGGGGACTTTATCCTCCCCATTATTACCTTATCCCCTTTTCTTTATTATCTTATCCTTTCCTATCATACGTAAAGTTTCATAATGATTAAATTAAAGTTATTAAGCCCCTTAATCCTTTACCCAAATCATTGAATGTGTTCAGTAATCAATTAACAGTTATAAACAATTAATTAATATTATTAATACTAATCATTGTTTAACTAAAACCATATTAGGACAATCAATTATCTAATTAATTATACTTAATAATCCCTATGCAACTATTTAACAAGGGTTGTTACATACACCCACCCTTTAGGAAACTTCGTCCCGAAGTTAAGGTATCTCATGATACAAAGGAAAAGAAACATGGTTTACACATTCATAACGATTAACCAACACTTTTAGTAAGTAAGCCAAGAAAACTCATACATACTAGTGTACATGTACAAGAAATGCATGTCTAGCTAGTACATACAAGTCTCGTGCATGTACTAATAATCAATAACTATCACCCTTATAGTAATTTATGTATGCATCCAATCCAATCAACAAGACTAGTCTTTTATAAAAGACAATAAACCAATCAAATGTTTGCGAAATCCTT
>ML785275.1:196909-214599 GCA_009831015.1 Picea engelmannii
CCCCCCCCCCCAATGACAAGAATCATACAATATAAAAAATTTGTTGGATCATCAATATAAAAAATGCCAAGAATCATGCAATTTCGCTACTTGAAATGCAAGGATGCCCCCAATCTAATGTAAAGCAAGAAATTAAATCTTTTTGTTTCAAAATTTCCACTAAAAGTAATAATGAACTTTCTTAAAACAAAGAAACCCAAACTAAAAGTTCTCTTTTAAAGCGAACTATTCAGAAGAAATTTGATCTTTCCCTAAACAATTCTAAACAAAACACATGCTTTTTAATTGAAAGACACTCAAAGCAAGAGACTAATCCTTCAAAACCAAACAAAGAAAAGATGGTTAAAAGCAACTCAAAGAATGTCAAGAAGACTGTAAACAGATCAATATAGGCTCCAAAAGTTCAATCCAGTTGTTCAAAGCAAAACTGGGCATCAAAAGATGACAAGACCCAATCCAAAAAAGTTTACAAACAAGTTCGCAGCCTAGCAATAGAGTACAGTGAGAGAATTAGGTATTCTCGCAGGCTATACATTGGTAGGGTGCGAGAAGCTCACACCTAACTGAACAGTAGGGTGTGAACATCAATGATTCTCGCAGGCCACTAAAGGGTACAGTGCGAGAATGCCTGTAAACAAGAAAAAATTTGAAAAAGGGATAAATTTGAGTGAACTTTCAGATCCAGAGAGTCTGTATGGATCTCTCATAGACTCAGAGACCAGAAAACAAGCAATCAAATCAAGGGAAAGTAGACTAACTAGGAAACAATCTGTTCCCCAATGGAGTCGCCAATTTTGTTATCGGATTAATCGGTAGGTGCGGACACTAACTGATCTCCCTAGATCCACCTAGATCTAGAACAAAACACACCAAAACATGACACTTTCCTTAAGTTTTAAATATTGAATTTACTAACTAAAGAGGGATGGGTGACATACCATTTAAATGTCGCTTCCTCTCGCCATCGCCATGCTATCTCCATTCCAACGCTCATACAATGATGATCCTGCAAAAGAACACAACCAACCAAAGTGATAGTAATAGCATAAACTCAATATAAACCTATGTATGTGATCAAGGAATCATACAATAAAACACAACAAGCTTTATAGGAAAGAATCATATTACTGCATCATATTAAATGTGAAAGAGAGATTACAACCATGGCCTTGATGTCGTAAGGTCCCTTCCAACTGTCCTTCATTCCCCACACACTTTCACTCCAAGAATTCTTAGAGCATAGATCTGATAATATTCACAATCTATCTTGACAAAGAAAATCTCAAAGCCACTCCAACCAAGCTAATAATTCCAAGCCAACCAAAGCTAACAAGCTCAAGAACCCCTTCTCCATGAGAGCTCCTCTCCTTTTATAAGTTGAAGAGGATAAGGTGAGGAGGTTAGGATGATCCCACTAAATCATGAAAGCGAGTAAGATTCAAACCATTCAGATGCCACCTCTCCATAGAAGTTTCTCCTTCTAGAAGATTCGAGAAAATGCTCGTTTTTCCCATGTGTAAGCATTCTCTCACCCTGCTTATAGTGCAACCTGCGAACTGTTCGCACCCTAGCTATGATGTAGCCTGTGAGAATCAAGCCTTCTCGCACCCTAATACATAGGCAGCCTGCGACCTTCCTTTTTTATAAGGTTTTTACACATGAAAATGCAACTTATTTTCTCAGGAAAAGTTCTTCTCCCTTCTCTCTTCAGGAACTCAGGCCACTGACCCCTCTGAAGGAAATAGATAGGTTTACATCATTAACAGTCATAGGGATGACGAAAATAATGTGTAACAATAGGTTCTCTGTTTATTTTATTCAATTTTTACCTTAGTTTCTCTGGTTCAATGTCCTCAGAAGATCACAACGATAACCTGATCTTTTGTTTGGATCCCGATCTTAGGTTTTGAAGTAATAATTTATTCGTTATATTTTTCGTTTTGTTTAGTTCAGTAGGGTTTTGTTGGTTGTGTGACTATTTTATATCAAATTTAAATTTTGACGATCTATTTTCATTTCTTTAAGGTGGGTAGGCCCTCGACTCCTGATTTTGAACCAGGGCTCTGATACCATGTGTAAGAACAAAAAAAAAATAACAAAGCCTAATAAAATTCATACAATTACACATAAAATTCTTTCCATGCATAAGTAATTCATTAATCATCATATAAACAACATAAATTAATTTATGAACAACAATCTATTAAATTAAATAACATAATATAGATACATTACATAACAGAATATAGATACATTACCTAACAGAATATAGATACATCTGGCTGATGTTGTTATCCCAATATCTGGCTATCCTTTCTACTATTTTTCTCAGCCTGCTGCTTTGAACAAACTCTGCCCAAACCAACTAACCACCCAGCCAGCTAGGAGCAGCCTATCCAGCTCCCTAGCTCCAGGATACCGTAAGGAATCCTGGCCCCCATGCCCAAAACCCCTAGAAACCCGGTGCCCCCTGCAATGTTTCACCAAAACCCCAAAACCAAACTCCCCCAAAACCAGAAAAAAATATCCAACAGCCAACATACAGTTCTCTCCTGCCAATTTTTCATAATCTCCCTCTCCCGTAGGACTATTCTTGATCATAACTCCCCCCATTCACCGACTCCCTATCCTCCATTAATTACCTTATCCCCTTTCCTTTATTATCTTATCCTTTCCTGTCATACATAAAGTTTCATAATGATTAAATTAAAGTTATTAAGCCCCTTAATGCTTTACCCAAATCATTGAATGTGTTAAGTAATCAATTAACAATTATAAACAATTAATTAATATTATTAATACTAATCATTGTTTAACTAAAACCATATTACGACAATTAATTATCTAATTAATTATACTTAATAATCCCTATGCAACTATTTAAAAAGGGTTGTTACATCACCGGGGTACTGAACAGGCTCGCTGGCAGTGAAGCAATGTCTAAAATATATGTAAGGTTGTTACAAATGAATTGTACTGTGCTCTAGTAATTAGTTTTCTTTGAAACTTGATCTACATCCCAAGTGTGTGCATGACTCCCTGATTAATAACATTGAAGTTACTTCAACTTGATGCAAGCAAAATCGAGAGAACCTGTTCAAATTTCCAAGGTTGTTTAGATCATCTTTAGTAGACCCGATTTCAGTTTTAGGGAAGAGGAAATCTTCGAATTGACCAACTTTGAGATAAGAAAGTGATGAAGTTTCTAAAGCTTTCATAGGTAATGATGAAACCCCCTTTTCCCTCTGTATCCTCTATTCAAACGAGTTTCATAGAAGCCAATTAATGACTCCATTTACCCAATAAAGGCACTTGGTCGGTTGTTCTTCTCATCCCGCAAGGAGACCAAATCCCTAGTTGGAGCCTATGATGGAAAACTTGTATTTTTCGAATACTCTAGTTATCAAAGGTTGGATCCATCTATTTCCTAAGTATTTAAATGATACACATAAGCCTAAAAGTCAGATTTCGGGATTTCGTATATATCATGGTTATACATATCTGAACCCTTGATATCCCAGCACGCGAAATGGCGGAGTTGTTTTAGGTTTAATCACGATTATTGAAATTTTAAACATGGATTATCACTTTTAATACACCATGTTCTCGTGTTTTGGGAGTCACACCTTGAATTCCCTTCGAATGTATGACACACGAAGTCGCGAGATTAGTTTAACTTAATCTGGTTAATAACAAGAATAATGACTTTTAAGCCATAGTTAATCTGTATCGCAAGTTCGCGACTCGACGGTTGTTACCTCAAAAACAATAAGTTTCTAACCCCGATCCCCGAAGTCACGATATTAATTAATTAATCATGGTTAATTAAAATCTTAAGTCAAATTACAGTTAATCAACAAAATCGCACTATCGTGAATTCAGGTTTCGTGGTTCCAAGACTAGGAGTAAAATCATCCGGTACTGCGAACGATGAAAAGGGGATTAAGGACTAAACTCACTTAATTAAGAGGTTGAACTGGATTAATTAACACCTCAACAACCTTCAACCCATACAATCCTCTCGAATCGCGAATTATCAAACATTTATGGCATTTATTAGAAATTTAGTGAGGTGGTTGATAGTAACATCCCGTTTTATTTCTAAATATTTCTATTAAATGATTTAAACATTCTGTCAGCAAGGACTCACACAGACTTAAGTGCTCAAAGTGAAAATGTTTCAGTCATTATCTTTAGGTTTCTTTCTAATTTGCGCAGATCCGGTTCACCAAGATAACCTATGTCCATGTGTTCATTTTCTGTGACAGGGGATATCATTGCAAGGTTCTATATCATGGCTCCATGAAAAGTGTCCAAGGCAGCTTCCGAGAGTCTAGGTTAAGGTTCATATATTATTTCTGATACCTCGGCTAGTAGTATCAATAATGTCAAAACATGGACATATGTCTCCGACATTCTGCAATCCAAGTTGATAAATTGTCCAGTTGATTCCAACGATAACGAGAAGGATGACTTGTCCACCAAATACAAAATTGTCACTCAGTTAGAGATGCACAAGATAGAAGAAAGGCCACAAATTTTCCCCTATTATGATATGATCAGATGGGCACTGGACCATGTAGACATCTCGACTAGGACAATATTTCACGAGCAGAAGGTGGCAATTGGGACATTCAGACTGGAGCATTTACAGGCAATGTATAAATTGTCTCCCACACCAAACCTTACTCACAATGCTGAATTCTCAGAGGGTTTCAAAATGAAGGAACGCGAGCAATTTGGGAAAATCTTATCCGATCTGATCAAAGACTGGGTTTCTCACCCCGCAAAATTCAGAGCCAATACTAATGGAACTTATTCAATATCATTGTTGGTACCACAATTCATGTATATAGTGATGATGGTTTACAAATTGTATGGGAAGGAGGACACCTGTCACTTCTTTCTGCCATGGGTACCGCTTATTCACATAGTAGTAAAGGGATTCTCCTTCGACTGGGCCAAATTGTTGTCGGACAGTCTGGCCAGTCGAATTACAGAGTATCGAGCACATAAGACAAGTGTGAAAGAATCTTCATTATTTATTTTTGCTTACATCATGGACGCTATTTTCTTCATGACACCTTTCCCATTAATGAGTTGGAGCTGGACTCCAACTAATCCAGAGCCTATTCATGTCTACCACTCGAAACTCTGGGAAGATAAAGCCAAAGAATTCATCTACAAGATTTTCAACTGGGTAATGGTACCAATGCATGTCTCCATCTGCGGCCATCTGCCTCCCATGATTTCAGATAACATCAAGGCCAAACTGAGCAGTGTGGAAGATTGGTATATAGAAGCAGATGTTTTGTATATTAGGGTTTTTGGCAACTCTGTCCCCCCATATGCTCTTCCGCTATTCTTACCAAACAAGTTAGTATATCATGAGATCTCCAGGCAAACTGTGCTCGGTGGAATAAGAAAGGAGCTCAAAGGAGTATCGAAGAAGGTATGGCCACCCTTCCCCATTCACATTGGTACATATTCTTTCTTAGATTTTGGCCATGCCAAAGAGGATGCTACAACCTTGGAGGAAATGAAATTGGTAGACATTGAGTTTAATAAGCACAACCTAATAAGATTGTGAGTAATCACTTGGCGAGATGTGGGCTGAAGATATACAAACACGAAGACTCACCTCATGATGAAGTCTTCCGAGGTGCGAGGTCCTACTCTGAAGCTTTAAGCCGGGTTCAAGCTCTGCTCACTGATGATATCGTTAATTTTTATAAATTCCAAGAGCATAAGAGAAGTTGCCTCCCCAAAGTTTTACAGGGAAGAAAAATACCTAAAGAGATGATAGATGCCTGTGAAGAAACATTCGGCTTGATAAACAAAAAATTGTTAGATCTCGATAAGGAAGGCAGTGCTGGAACACTGGGCAAAATTAACATAGCCAAACATCTGTTGGATATCAAGGAAAATGTGGAAAAAGGGAAAATTGAATTATCCCAGGTAAGTCAGGTCGATATTGCCCAAGTGGATAAATGGTTGATAATACCAAGCTTGCAATTGTGGTCTATCATGATGGAATACCCACAAGTAGGAAAAAGATTGCCACAGTTGGCAAAGAATTGCTACAGTTTCGAGGTGAACAACCAAGACGAACCTTCCAAGTTGATAGCCCAGTTGGTAGAAAGGTGTGTTATTTGCATCCAACATGGGAAAGGGAAGACTTCTGGAGGCAAGTAGTAACAGATGCCTATCCCATCCTATTTTTTGAGCCAGAGGACAAGGAAAGAAAATGCCCTTCCCACATGGAGGAATAAAGGAGACAAGAAAGTGAAACGCTTCATTTTCCATATGTAACCGAAATTTTTAAGAACGATTAGAATTCAAATCATTTTAATCTTGTATAAGTGTAATTTTGAAGGATAGAACAAGGGATTTTTTCCTTTTGGCCGATTGTATCAGAGAATATTTCTTTCGCCAGAATTAATACAAGGCAGATCAAAGACTCTTTTTTCCGTCAAGATTGGGTTATGTGCTTCTTCTGTTATTTCACATTTCACATCATTTCTCATATGTGTCTTTAATGAATGTTTAGTTGTAATTTAGTACAACTTCTATTGTGGTGATCATTTATTTCAGTCATCTAATCATTTGCAGCTTTTCCTCTGTATCGGCTATCAGCAGGTACAAGACCTGTGAAATGTTTAGATTTCTATATCATATGCTTCATTAAAGTTTTTCCTACTTATTTTCTTCTTCTGTCACAGAGTGAGATTCTTCCCCGATTGATGCCTCACATTTTTCAACAACTCTATGTTTTCCCTCGCTTCATGCATGGTTTTAAAATTTAACTAAGTTACAGAAAAGCGGCCTTTGATTTCATTATGCTATTAATTCAATTTTGGCATTCTTTCTCGTATAATCTAAAGGTGAAACATCAACCAACACTTTATAAAAAACTATTTTCGTTTATGACTGTCCCTGTAGCAAGACAACCCAACATAGAACTCGGTCTCTCAGATCAAACCAACCTCCCTTTAAAACTTTTTGATACTATTTTGAAAACTGCTACTACCCGGGCCGAACTCGAATGTTCATGGGCAGCCATTGAATGGGACATAAACATTCAGGAACAATTGGAAGCTAGACCCAGACAACTCAGAAATCAGCCTTAGCTCTTTTCCCAATTGTTTTCTTCCTTTACATCT
This sequence comes from Picea engelmannii, assembly GCA_009831015.1. Taxonomy (NCBI): domain Eukaryota; kingdom Viridiplantae; phylum Streptophyta; class Pinopsida; order Pinales; family Pinaceae; genus Picea; species Picea engelmannii. Next base: position 204,073 of record ML785275.1, read on the forward strand.
TTCACCCTCTTTCTGGATGCCTAGACTCAGTACTTTATAGCCTTAAGTACAAAATCTTGAACAACACATGGAAATAAATTTTTAGAATTAGAAATTTAAAGACATATGTTTTATATATTCCCTGTTAAAAAATCAAATAGATGATAGGAATTTTCACATGTTAAAAATAAAAAAGTGTATCGAATTGTATCAATACTTGTGTAAGAACAAATATTCAACATGCAGTCTAGTTTATGGTGAATGTATTATTTGAAATTCATGTTGTCAAAGTCATATGTGTTATATATTCCCTCTTAAAAAATCAAATAGACGATAGAAAATTTCACATATTAAAAAAAAAAAAATGTATCGAATTGTATCAACAATTGTGTAAGAACAAATATTCTACAAGTAGTCTAGTTTATGGTGAATGTATTATTTGAAATGCATGTTAGAAAAGTCATATTTATTTCATTAAAGAAATGTAGTATGAAACCACATGAGTTGTTAGATGAACCAGGGAAGAAAGCATATGCTTCTAGTAGAACTAAATATAAAAAGAGAAACAATACTTGAAGATTTTAAGATTTTATATTAAAGACATTATATTAAAGACTTACATTGATACAAATCCAATTAGGGCATTTATATGCATGATGCATGTTTTTGGTATGTATATTTTGACTTTACATGTTCAACACATGATGAAGACGTAAGAACAAAACTTCCTATCAAAATTAATCATGTAGTGTGAAGAGTATTGTAGTAATTGCAAGTAATACTATGAATATGTAAGGAATACTTTAATTCCCTTTTAGGCCAATGGAAGCAATCAGGTTAATACAAATACACCGTAATTAAGATTAGTGCATAGCTTATATATTAATGGAAATATGTGAGTGCACCATACTATAACTCAACAAATCAATGTGTAAGGACTTAATACATGTACCACATTTTGATTTCTTGACTATGGTGCATTATTATAGGGATTTAGATTAGTGCATGTAAGGAATACTTGAACTTTCATATTTGTTTGTTTTCATAGGGATTTTGTAGATTGAAACTGTTTAGTGTTGTCATTGTTTCAATTACATAATATTTTGGATAATTAAGGAATGATAAATAGGAAAGGAATATCTTAACAAAATTAGCCTTATGTAGAGTTTTAGGGTTATATGGTGTCTCATTTGGATCCTCGGCTCGATGTCACCCATACATTCCTTCTTTAACGGGTTGGGTTCCTTACCTATTTCCAACAGTAAAATAGTGAAATATTTGAGAGGCCCTTCTGAACTCCATTTTTATTGTAATTCTTCACTACACTTTGGGAAAAAAATATTTCCCTTTTCTCTTCAAAATCCCATGGGAATTGTGGAATTTATTGGCTGACCAACTTCCTCCACTAACTGTTGTATATGAATTACGTAAATTACCATAAATTTATGGTTGTCTTTCACGTATATTTACTGGAGTGGACTTGTGTGCCAACTTCATGTTGATACTATGGTAGCTGCGGGAGGTATTAACCTCCACGTGTAACCTTTGACGAGACTAGAATATTCTGAGAAGCTAGAGATACCCTAAAGGGTTGGATATGAACCCTAGAAGACAAGTTGGCTCAAGAGAAAATGTAATATTAAGTTATTATCCTCTAGTAGTAGAAGTCATCCCAGTTAGTCACTTGGAGGACTATAAATAAGAGGGCGCTAGAGCTCATTTGACACTCTCTCTCTCACAACTTCATAAGACCAGTTGTGCGCAAGTTTGGAGAGGAGCTACAGCTGTAGCTACTGCAACTGGAAAAAATTTCAATTTTAGCTTGGAATTTCTCTTGTTTATGGTTTGGAATTTCTTCTTAGTTCACTAGCTCTGGAGAGAGGTACGCTAACTTGGTTGGTTATTAGGTCTAGGGTTTGCTTCCAAAATTATTCTCTTTGTCAAGGATAAGGTGTTCGAGGGTGGCTTCGGCCTATGGTTGGGTGAAAATATTGTTATATTATTTATGGTGAAACAAGCACACTTACTTTTCTAATAGGTTATGGGTCCACACTATCTTCATACAATCTGACCGTTGGAATATAGATTGGGAGGATTTTCTCAGTTACAGTTTGTTAGAACATAATCTTGTATGCAGGGTGTTTTCCTATGAAGTGTCCCCTTCAGCAAAAAAGTGGCAAATAATGGGTTAAAAATCCACTTATCCTAAGTTGGGGGCACATAAGCGCTCTGGATTATGTATCATGCAGATCTAGGAGGTCAGAATACGTGTGCCCATATCTTCGATCTAGATTCAATTCTAGACCCCCCTAGTCGTTCTACCTTTAATGGGTGGGGGGGTCCGATATGATAGTTTTCCAGTGCGCAGATCTAGATGGTTGGGCAATCCGTGCCCAGATCTATGGTGGAGGTCCCATTCTAGACCCCCCCCATCATTCTACCTTTAATAGGTGGGGGGGTGGGTCTGATATGGGCGGTTTTTTAGTGTGGGCCCCTTGGCTATCATGGCGCCCCCTCCTTGTGTCGCCCCCCCAGTGATGTCAAACCCTCCTCCATGCTAAACCACTTACTTCCTTTACTTTCCACTACCATCTGCCCGCCACTCACCTCTTTCCATGTGTCTCTCACTCTCTGTCAGCCCCCCCACCTCAGCTGATTGTTCCCTATCCCTGCCATTGAGTTAGCACCGCTCCTCACATTTGCCTCCACCTTTCACCTTCCACCATCTATCTCCCTTGTCACCTCCACCTAAGTGGTTGTCCTCACTCTCCCGCATGCCACCAAACCCTCTTTCCTCTCCATATCACCACTTCATCCTTCCACCTGGCCACCGAGCATATGTTGCATCTCGATGAGCCTGTATAGTTCACCTGCATATCTTCCCTGCAAGCATCCAGCAAGGTGCAGATGACGAAGGGGAATTCACCATGTCTTCAAGAACAGACGTTGGCTCTGCCCTCCTAGATATCAATGCGATGGTTAATATAAATATGGAAATTGGGTGACACATCATCTCCTTCCTTAAATAGAAGGTCGTAAGGGGCAAGCGTAGAGGTGACTGTTAGTCCTTTCTGACAAATATTGCATCTGTCAGAAGACTGCATGGGCAGTATGCCCAACGTCTGCAAGCGCAACCTGACAAGGAAGCTCCTCAACGTCAAGCATTGATTTCATAACATGATTGTGTCTCAAACATCTGAGCCATTATGAATATATGTAGGCATTTTTTCCATTTTTGTTAGTATCGTTGGTAGAGCTAAGCTCACGGTTGTAAAGTTTTGATGAAGCACTAGTTCTCCCCTGGTTATGTATCTGCATATGAAATTTCTTGTTTAATGACAATCATCTTCTTATTCCATCTGGTTTCCATCTAATATTTAAAGAGTTCATGATTGACTGAGTCACATGAAGCATTGTGACACTGTTATATAAATGTTTTATGTTAACATTGTTATGGTTTCTTTTAATGTTCTTATGATTTGAATAAAAGAAGTTCTTGTGTTTATATTCTTCCCCTTTGGGTTGTTGGAAGCTTGATGCTCACTACAGACCTCTACACTCTCTCATAGAAGTCTTCCTCCTACTCACCCTTATTACAACTCACTGTCTGAAGTTAAATCAAGACCTCACTTGTTCATGCATAACCTTAGTCCAGGATTCTGAGTTAAAATGATACTGTCCTAAGTTTACTTCTAGTCGATCACCTTTTTTATAAACAAATCATGACATAAATTGATGGGTATCAGGCTTACTCCTGTTGTAATCTAGGAGTGACTTATGGTGCTAACATTTATGGCTCCGTTGTCGGGGATGAAGTTGAAGATTTTCCCTGGGATTGAATGACATTGAGCCTCTGATTCCAAAGGTGCATCAGGCATCAGAGCCCTTCAATATTTCTACTATTCACCTGGTGACTCCATTGTGACGACTCCATTGGGGTGAACCTACTGTTTCAGCCGTGGCTTATAGAGGCAAACATACAAGGTATACTCCCTAGTTTCCTTTGCCAACACCTAAAGCAGATACTGAAAAGATTATCAGAAAGGGAAAATCCTTTGGAGAAGGAGCTTCTACTATTGAACCAGGAATTTCTGATAACTTTCCTTCTCCTTTTGTAGAAACTCCATTGACTCATTTTCATTTCCCTGTCATACCTTTTGATGGAGTTTCTAGAACATTAAATTAAGGGAGTGTTCATGTTGATCCTTCTCCCTCAGGGTTTGGGATTGGAGGGAGAAATCCTTGTCACTCCTTTATCCCCTAAAGTTGTACCTTGGCCTAGACCCAGGACCTCAGAAGATTTCCACACTCCTATCTTTACCACCCCTCCTCCTATTACTGATGCAACCTCTGTAGAGAGGGTAACCTCTGTTCCCTCAAGACCTATAAACTTTTTCCCAAACATTCAGTTGTTTCCTTCTTCTCCCAAAAATTCAATTCCTATCTCCCATGTTCATTCTTTGTCTCCTCTTGTTACTCCTCAAGTTCACGTCCAAATGGCAGGTGCCAATCCTCCTAGGAATAGGATGGTTGAGATATTGGTTGATAGATACACACCTCTGGTCTAGCCTCAGCCCATGAATGCCCTCCCAGCCACAGACTACCTTAAGTGTATTCCCCAGTTCACAGAGGAGGGAGACGTGACTGCGAAAGAACACCTTGCATATTTTTATAGGTTTGCAGAGATTCAGGCCATCAAGAATAAAGTTATGTGGATGAGATTTTTTGTATAGAGCCTTGATGGTGATGCTAGGGAATGGTTTAAGGACTTGCCTCCTAGATCTATTGACTGGATTTCTGCTCTGGATGACACATTCTTAAGGAACTGGGGAAATAAAAAAGATCTCCTTTATTATATTATAGAATTTTGGGCACTTAAGAGAGAAGAGGGGGAAGTTGTTTCAGACTTCTCTAAGAGATTTAATAAAATGTATAAAAGGATTCCAGCCAAAGTTAAGCCTACATAAATCTCTGCCAAAATGACTTATGCTAATGCCTTTGGACCTAACTTTTGCCTGTTGTTGAGAGAAAGAAGAGAAACATCTTTGGCTCTTATGAAAGATGTAGCCCTTGAAGTAGAATCCAATATATTAGCAGCTGACAAACTTTGGGGGAACGCTGACAGAGACAAGGGAAAAGGTAGGTCTGAAACCTCGACTTCTAGTTCCTCCATTGCCTCCCCTCCAACATATGAAACGACTAAGCTACTAAAAACACTTTCTGCTAGGATGGAAAAGGTCAAATTAGAAGGAAAGAAAAATTACAGGAATTCCCAAAATGTTGATAATAGAGGTAACTATAGGAGGCCTAACAATACTCCTCATATTCTCCAAAGAGACTAGAGGAATAGAGATAAATATGATCAGAGAATATAGACCCCTCTCCAGAATAATCTGGTTGTTGATGAAGAAGAAGAGGGTGAAGACCTTGATCCCAAAATCCATTGTCTTGGGGACGCCTCCTATTTTCCTCAGTTAATTCAACTAGCATGCGAGGAGTCTCTCATGGATAGGCAGTTGAATGATCTGAGTGAGGGAGACAAGGCTAGCAGCAGCCAAAACAAATATAACCTTAGATCCAAGAAGAAGGTTGAGACCCAGGATGTTCCAGAGAAGCCCACCAGAGAAAATAAGCCTGCTAAATATGTAGTAGACAATGGCAGAGGTAAGAAGGTTCAAAACCCCTCACCAATAGACAAAAACCCTGTCCCAGAAGTAAGGGAAATTCCTAAGCCTCCTTTCTCCTTTAGTTTTGAGAATGAAATTCAAAAGATCAGAATTCTTATGTCCCTTTCAAAGCTAATCAAACATGAAGATTTCAAAAGGTCCCTCTCTAAACTATTGTTGTCCAAGCCACCTCAGCTTACCACAGACTCAGTGAATCTCCAAGATGAAAAGCCAGCAGTCATCCTAGGTCCCATGGTACAAGACAGAGATGATTCATCCCCTCCCTTCTACACATCTATTAACATACATGATAAGGTGTTGCAAAACTCCCAGATGGATTCAAGGACCTCCCATAACCTCATGCCCAAAACAGTCATGGAAGAATTGGGACTGGAAGTAACAAAGGCCTATCATGATTTGTACTCTTTTGATTCAAGGAGAGTGCAATGTCTTGGGGTCATCAAAGACCTGGTGGTGTCCTTATTACAGCTTCCAATGAAGAGTGTGGTCATGGACATTGTGGTAGTTAATGTTCCTCCCAAGTTTGGCATGCTATTGTCAAGATCTTGGATTAAAAATCTTGGAGGAACATTACAAATGGACCTCACATATGCCACTATTCCCGTGTTTGGGGGGGAGAATAGAAGAATTTATAGGGAATCCCAGCTGGCATATATTATTAGTGATGAAGCAAACCCCACCAATCATCCTATCTTTTCACTTGACACTGATTTGGGTTCTAGTTTGTTGCAAATCATAGATACTCTTGAAACCCCTCTTGAAATCAGAAAGCAACCCATTTATTATCATGAAATACCTTCTCCAACTACCCCAGTGTGGAATATGTTCTTTTATGGAGCCTCTTCTAGTAAAGGTGTTGGTGCCGGAGTGGTTTTTGTGTCACCTTGTCAAGAAACCATATCCCTGTCATACAAGCTAGAGTTTGAAACTACCAATAATGTGGCAGAATATGAAGCTCTTGTTTTAGATTTAAGGGATGCAAAAGAAATGGGAATTGAAGAGGTAGAAGTGTTCGGAGATGTTGATTTGATAATCCAGTAAGTCATAAATGCTTATCGGGCTAAGCATCCTCAACTCAGAAATTACAAAAATGAGGTGTGGGACCTAATTGATAATTTCTTCTTAGCTTTCAACATTTCTTTTTTTCCAAGAGAGGAAAATACTTTAGCCGATTCCTTAGCTGTCTTAGCTAGCCAGTTTAGGATCCCTCTGCCACCTAATATCAAATATGATGTTGAGATAAGATATAGGCCATCTGTACCAGACAATATCAAGCATTGGAAGGTATTTGAGGATGATTTTAAAATCTAAAAATTTCTTGAGTCTGTTGATGAGTTCTCTGCATTGCACATTGTTCAAGATCCTGATCCCGAAGGTGACCCTCACCCTGAGGTATTTTTAAATAAAATTGCTAATCACCATATTGTTCAGTTGCCTAGCAATCACTTTCCAAAGGGACTAGTTCCTTTAGAAAGATTGTTCGATGGGAATGATGCAGCAGTAAAGGGTAAGGTTTCAAATCAAGATGTTGATGTAACAAAGTGCAATATTGGCACAGAGGAGCATCCTAAATTCGTCAAGTTGTCAAGCACCATGTCAAGGGAGAAGAGAGATGAGTATGTTGAGTTATCAAAATAATTTGCTGATGTGTTCTCCTGGACCTATGAAGACCTCAAGACATATGACACAGTTGTCATTGAGCATAAGATCCCACTGAAAGAAGAGGCTAAGCCATTTAGGAAAAAGATAAGACAAATTAATCTGATGTTTCTTCCTGTCATGGAGAAAGAAATAAAGAACTTGTTGGATGCTCAAATCATAGTCCCTTTGAGATATTCTGAGTGGGTGGCTAATCTGGTGCCAGTAAGAAAGAAGAGTGGAGAAATTAGACTTTGTGTTGATTTCAGGAACCTGAACAGAAGCTCAATAAAGGACAATTACCCCCTACCTAAAATGGAGCATATATTGGAGAGGGTAACTGGTGCATCCGGGATATCCATGATTGATAGATTTTCTGGCTATAATCAGATATCAGTCCTGCCTGAGGATAGAGAAAAAAAAACCTTCACCACTCCTTGGGGCACATTCTTGTATGCAAAAATGCCTTTTGGATTGATGAATGCAGGAACAACATTTCAGCGAGCCATGGAAATATCCCTCATTGGAGAGAAAGATCAGTTTGTGGTGATCTATCTGGATGGCATCGCTATCTTCTCCAGATCTAATAAAGAGCATTGTTGTCACTTGAGGAAGGTTTTCTTGAAATGCAAGAGGTTTGTCCTTTCCTTAAACCCCAAGAAATATTTGTTTTCTATGAAGGAGGGGAATCTTTTAAGCCATATAGTATCAACGGAGGGAGTGAGAATTGATCCTAGAAGGGTAGAAGCAATTCAAACCCTGTCACTTACCAGATCCAAGAAAGCGGTCCAGTCTTTCCTTGGAAAAATTAATTTTCTGAGAAGGTTCGTTTCAAACTTTGTCGAATTAGTAACGAATATCACATGCATTCTCAGGGAGGGAAATGAAGTAAAATGGACTGTTGAGCCCAGAGAATATTTTAACCAAATCAAACAAGCATTGACTGAGGCACCTGTGTTCATCAGTCCTGATTATTCCAAGGACTTTATGATTTTCTCCTTTTCTTCATTTGACACAGTAGCAACTGTTCTATTACAGAAGAATGTTGAAGGGTTGGAGCAACCCATTTCATTTTTTAGCAGCGCATTAAGAGATGTAGAGGTCAAATATGACATCATGGAGAAGCAAGCCTATGCCTTGGTCAAGGCCCTTAAAGCATTCAAAGTCTATGTTTTAAATTCAAAAATCATTGCATATGTTCCTTCAGCTTCTGTGAAGGCAATTCTCATTCAGCCTGACATAGATGGGAAAAGAATCCAATGGATTGCCAAGATCCTTCAGTTTGACCTAGAAATAAAGCCCACCAAGTTGGTTAAAGGGAAATGTTTAGCCAAGTTGTTGGTTGAATCTAATTGTAAAGCATTGGGGGTTAACTTCATCAACACTTGCTCATAAATTCAATAGGATGAGTTGTCTGAAGGCAACCCTCCATTGTCAAAATGCACTCAGTATAGAGATATTATATATTTTCTACTAGAATTTAAGCCCCCTAATGAAATGGGAAAAACAAAGGCAAGAGATTTAAAGCTCAAGTCAGTCAGGTATTTCCTTATTGACCACAATTTATATTGGAAAGACCCTCTGGGAGTGCTTCTGAGATGTATGAACCCATAGGAGGCCCAAATAATTATGTTTGATTTCCATAGTAGCCTCTGTGGGGGACACCATTTTTGGAAGACCACAACCCACAAAATTATCAGGGCTAGGTACTACTGTCCCACCTTATTCACTGATGTCTGTAGAGAATTCAGAGCCTACATCAAATGCCAAAGGTTCTTAGGAAAGCAGTAGCTCAAATCGCTGACACTAAATCCTGTAGTAGCTTCAGCACCCTTTAAACAATGGGGGTTGGACTTCACTAGAGAGATTCATCCTCCCTCAAGCGACCAACACAGATGGATCCTAACTGCAACTGACTATTTTACCAAGTGGATAGAAGCTATCCCCGCCAAGAGTGCTTCACACAAATTTATCATCAACTTCCTGGAGGATATCATAGCAAGGTTTGGCTGCCCCTACAGAATTGTCACCGATAATGCTGCCTCTTTCAGGTATGAGCCTCTAGTTAAGTTCTATGAGCAGTTTGAGATTTCACTGATTCATTCCACTCCCTATTATCCTCAAGGCAATGGACTGACAAAGTCTTCCAATAAAAGTCTCATCAAGCTCATTAAAAGATTATTGGAAGACAATAAGAAGGCCTGGGATTCAAAACTCAAATTTTCTCTGTGGGGTGATCGAGTAACAACCAAGAGGTCCTTAGGCACCTCTCCTTTCCATCTTGTTTATGGGACAAAAGTTGTGTTTCCCACTCAGTTGGCTCTACCTGTAGCCAAATTATTTCAAGATTATGAAGGGGAGCCAGATAATATGATTAGAAGAATTCATCAACTGGTGGAAGTACAACAGACCAGGGAGAAGGTAATGGATAAAGCTCACAGTCATCAACAAAAGATCAAACAAGCATTTAATAGGAAGGTTAGGAAAGAAGATTTCCAGTTGGGAGATCTGGTACTTAAATGGGATGCACCCAGATAGGATAGAGGCAAACACAACAAGTTTGAATCCCTCTGGATTGGGCCGTTCAAAATATTTGAAGTATTTTTAAATAACCCCTACAGGTTGCAAGATTTCGAAGGAGAGGAGGTTTTTAGTGGCCCTGTGAATGGCCATTTCCTGAAGAAATGTTTCTTTTGATCCACACATGGCTCCTCTGTGCTTGTAAATATTGTTTTTTTTTTTTCGTTTGTTTATATTTCGTTTTTAATAATGACTCCATAGCCCAACAACAAGGCACTAAATCTGCAAAGTAGTTCTTGGCATCTCACAGGGAGTAACCCATCCCCCATGGAGCCTAATGTTAGCACATAATCTTGTATGCAGGGTGTTTTACTATGACGTGTCCCTTTTGGTGAAAAGTGGTAAAGAATGGGTTAAAAACCCACTTATCCTAAGTTGGGGGCGCATAAGCGCTTGGGATTATGCAGCATGCAGATCTGGGTAGTCAAAATACGTGTGCCCAGATCTTCGTTCCAGATTCAATTTTGGATGCCCCTCATCGTTCTACCTTTAATGGGTGGGGTGGGTCCAATATCACAGTTTTCCAGTGTGCGGATCTGGAGGATCGGGCGATCCATGCCCAAATATATGGTGGAGGTCCCATTCCGGACCCCCCCCCCACCGTTCTACCTGTAATGGGTGGGGGGGGGTCCGATATGGGAGG
>ML785275.1:214706-230786 GCA_009831015.1 Picea engelmannii
TCCATGCTAAACCACTTACCGCCTTTACTTTCCACTGCCATCTGCCAACCACTCACCTCTTTCCATGTGTCTCGCACTCTCTGTCACCCCCCCACCTTAGTTGATTGTTCCCTCTCCCTACCATTGATTCAACACCGCTCCTCATGTTTGCCTCCACCTTTCACCTTCCATCATATATCTCCCTTGTCACCTCCACCTAAGTGGTTGTCCTAACTCTCCCACCTACCATCACACCCTCTTTCCTCTCCATATCACCACTTCATCCTTCCACCTGGCCGCCGAGCATATGCTGCATCCCGATGAGCCTGTATTGTTCACCTGCATATCTCCCCAGCAAGCATCCAACAAGGTGCATATGGTGAAGGGGAATTCGACACGTCTTCAAGCACAAACATTGACTCTGCCCTCCCAAATACCGATGCGGCAGTTAATATAAATATGGAAGGTGGCTGAGACATCGTCTCCTTCCTTAAATAGAAGGTCTTAAGGGACAAGCACAGAGGTGACTATCAGTCCTTTCTGACAAAGATTGCATCTGTCAGGAGACTGCATGGACAGTCTGCCCCACGTCTGCATGTGCATCCTGAAAAGGAAGCTCCTCAACGTCAAGCATTGATTTCATGACATGATCATGTCTCAGACATCCGAGCCAGTCTGAGTATATGTAGGAATTTTTTCCATTTTTGTTGGTATTGTTGGTAGAGATAAGCTCCTGGTTGTAAATTTTTTATGAACCACTAGTTCTACCCTGGTTATGTATCTGCATGTGAAATTTCTCATTTAATGACAATCAACTTCTTATTCCATCTGGTTTCCATCTAATATTGAAAGAGTTCACGATTTACTGAGTCACATGAAGCATTGTGACAGTGTTATATAAATGTTTTATGTTAACGTTGTTATGGTTTCTTTTAATGTTCTTATGATTTAAATACAAGAAGTTCTTGTGTTTAGATTCTTCCCTTTCAGGCTGTTGGAAGCTTGATGCTCACATCAGACCTATGCACTCTCTCATAAAAGTCTTCCTCCTACTCAGCCTTATTACAACTCACTATCTGAAGTTAAATCAAGACCTCACCTATTCATGCATAGCGTTAATCTAGGATTCTGAGTTAAAACGATACTGTCCTAAGTTTACTTCCAATCGATCACCCTTTTTATAAACAAATTGAGACATAAATTGATGGGTATCCGGCTTACTCCTGCTGCAGTCCAGGAGTGACTTCTGGTGCTAACACAGTTGCAGTTGCTGTCAATTTTTTGTTGCAGAAACAAAACCCTAGCCCTCTTATTAAGGAAACTTAAGTGAAGATATTGACCAAATTTCCAAATATCCTAGTGTGTCATATCCTAGTGCACCTCTTGGTACTCTTAGCAAGTCGAGACATCAAGTTTGAGGTTTTTGTCAAAGTCAAAGCTTGACCAAGTCAAAGAAGTAATGAATTACTCTATGAAGACAGAAAACAAGTTTGAAGGAGGTTCTAACCTCGGAGTATGGAAGACAAGGATTGACCTCATCCTTTCCAAGAATAAAGTGTTGGATCTCGTGAAAGGAAAGATCATGGAACCACAGTTTGAAGCAGGAAAAGAGAAGGAACCTCAGAACATTGCAGTTATGGAGAAGTTCAAGGACAATGACATCAATGTTATGAGTATCATAGTGGAATCTATAAAAGACCACTTGATACCCTACATCTCTCATCTAGACTCATCTAAGAAGATGCACGATGCCCTAAATAACCTCTTCTCAGTCATAAACAATGGAAAAGTAATGAGTCTGAAGAATGAGCTTTGTGACATGAAAATTAATGATGATGATAGTAGAACATCATACTTTGTAAGAATATCTCAATTAAGAGATCAACTACAAGCTATTGAAGAAATCATTTCATAAAAGGAACTAGTAAATATAGTACTTAATAGCCTTCCCAAGACATGGGATGCATTTTCTGTAAGCATGAACACAAGAAAGAAGTATCCCACATTTGAAGAATTTGGGACTTGTGCTCCACAAGAAGAATCAAGGATAAACACAAAAGAGAAATCCCAAAATAAATACAATGATCAAGCATTCACAACAAAGTTCAAGAATTTAAGGAATAAGAAGAAGTTTGTCTTAAGGAAGAAACCAAATCAAGAAAAAGGATATTTCAAAGATACAATGCTTCAACTGTCGAAAATATGGTCACTATAGGAACCATTGTCCCGAGTTAAAGAAAAGGAAGGAAACATATGAAGCAACAATTGTTGAAGAAAGGAAACCCACAAAGAAGGCCAAGAAGGATAAAACAAACTTCTTCTTCTAATCAAGGTGACAATATTCTTCATAGTTCTTATACATACCATGTTTACATAGTTCATGTATATCTATTTCTTAAAATATAATATGTTCAGTGAAACAATACCTATGGAAGAATAACAAGATAATGATTGCTATCACGATGACCACAATTCAAGCAATACACATGAAAAATATGAAGTATTCTAACAATATTTGGTAACAATTCCTATGGAAGCTATTATATAAGTAACAAATGTTATATAGGCCGAAATCATAATCAAACTTGAAGAGACCCAGAATAAGTCAAATAAGAAAGAAGTCAGTAATCAAGAGAAAATTAGAAAAATACTTGTGACACCTTGCAGAAGGAAATAAGAATATAGACGGAAGCATGGACTCTCTTAGATCGAGGGATCTGATTACAAAATTCCAAAAGAAGACAATGCATTCATGCATGAATCAAGGATTAGGAGGGAGCTAATCCTAAATGATATGATCCATTGAAGAATATGTAAATATTATAAAGTATATTTTCATGTTCCCCATTGAAAGTAGCATCCATTATAAGCAACACATGTTTAGTTTGACTCTAGAAGAAGTCTTCTTCGAAAATAATCCTTAAGTATCCTCGGTTGTCCATCTACATCCATGTTCCTATGATAAAAGGAAGAAGTTGGAATATTCAACAAGAAAGAGCATGGAATCTATAGAAGAATTCATGGACCCAAAATCTAAGGAAGAACATGAGCAAGAATATGAAGATTCCAAGAAAGAAAGAAAATCCAGAACAACCAGTTACTATAACGAGAATATTATGACTACCATCTTGGTTTGAGCCCACTAGAATAAATCAAGTAGAATAAATGGAAGTTGTGATGAAGAGAAGTGTATGTAATAAAATATGTAAAAGACTTATGAATGGAAGCTTTGCAAGATTCAGAACTAGAGATTCTTCCAGGAGGAGGGAGAAGACCATGACGACAACTTGTTCCAGTAAACCAGATATACCTCTTGTAGTATCCATGGATTGAAATTTGCATGTAAAAGATTGTTCTTCCCAATAAATCAAATTGAGAAACAAGCTTATACCAAAAAGAGACCCAAGTATACAAATGGAATAAGACCATGTATGGATTCAAGCAACTTGATGCAGAGTATCTCATACACAACAGAAGCGTGGAAAAAACTTCCTATGAAAGAAGAAGTGATACTTGGATATTCTTCAATTTGATATTTTCCACGATGTCATGGGCTAGCAGGAAACAAAATTTTGTTGCACTCAACAATACATAAGCAAAGTATATTGCATCTTGTGATGCTTGCACAAAATCAATGTGGCTCTATAAGTTGGTTTCTGAACCGTCTGATCAAGTTTTGAATTTGACCATGATATATTAGAGCTATGTGAAGCCTTCAAAGAAAATGGTGTTCCATGACAGGATGAAGTACATTGAGATGAATAATTATATTCTCCATGATAAATTCCATAAGAGAGAAGTGGTTCTACAGTATATCTCCATAGATGAGCAGATAGCAGATATTTTGGTAAACCCTTTCTCCAAGATGAAAAGTTTGCAGAAAAGTTAGGGCTCGTGAAGACGACTTCCTTATTAGGAAGTGATTACTCCCAGGTTGGGAGGGAGCACTGATATGTTATTGATTTATGGAAAGCTATTTTCTATTTCAGAAAATGTTCTAGGATGGGTAGTACCTTTCTAGTTCAGAAAGTGGTTCGATATTTCTGACGAATGAGCATTTTCCAGTTCCGAAAATGGTCCAGATCAGTGTCGAGTGAAATATATGATATCTATTTAGACATTAAATTTTCAACCCAAGGCTCATAGGCTTTGAGGTGCTAACATTGTATGTGTGGATCTAGAGATCTAATCTAGCCTAGTCTAGCCTAATCTAATCTAATGCCAGTAAACTCAAATAATGAAGATCTTTACTTTAAATTTACAAAATAATATACAACTATGAATGGTAATCTCATTATTCTAAGTAATTATAATTGGTCCTAAGGATCAATGCCCAATCTACAATCCTATTTAAAAGATAATGTAAAGACTCCAAGCAAACTAAAATCTATTTGAACAACATACTTGAAAATGTACAGAGTAAACTACAAACAATGAGCTTATTAGTCTAACTCTTTAAAAACAATCTATAACTATAAGCAGTGAAATTATTATTTTAAGTGAACAATTCTTCAAAATTAATATCTTAAAGCACATATTCAAAAAAACACAACTATTCAAAATAAATTACCAATTAATTGTTATTCTATCACTCTGATGTTGGAAGTAAAATAAGAAATTTATGCAAATCTATACACGGTAACCAAAATTCATAACTTAATAAAGTAATCTACAGTTAAAGGAACTGCCTAATTAATCACTCTATGAAATAGTCTACAGTTTATGAAACATGGAAATATTGCACAATTAGATAGCTTATGAACTTATATATATTCACTAAGAAGACACAACCTGGATGGAGAGATGTTAGATGGCTGAAGATAGATAATTAAATGGACAATTGTGAATACTTTGTAATAGAAATACACCTCCAAGGAGCAACTTGCAATTTATAAAGAGATATACACAATAGTAAAACTTCAGCAAGAAACCTATAAATGAAAGTTAGATGCGAAATTGTAAATGTACAACAGTACAAACAAGCTACCCAAACCACTGGTTCCCCCCCCAGATAGTCGTGGCACTACTCCAACGTGAGATGCAGTCACAAACTCAACATATCATTTGTATTAACATAA
The DNA here is from genome assembly GCA_009831015.1 of Picea engelmannii. Lineage (NCBI taxonomy): Eukaryota > Viridiplantae > Streptophyta > Pinopsida > Pinales > Pinaceae > Picea > Picea engelmannii. The sequence continues at coordinate 219,764 of ML785275.1, forward strand.
AAAAAAGTTTTACATAGCGAATCAAGATAATGACTGTATGTATACAAAACTTGTGCCCCTGGTGGCATAGACCAATAAGTATATATAGAGTTTGTACATATCTTGAGAGGTCGACCACTAAAAGGGTAGATGCTCTCTAAAAACATAAATTCATTAAGTTTTAGAAACATAACGCATATCCTCCAATAGCTTCATGTGCTCAAAATAGTGGCTGATGCAACTGCTCAAATCTGAATCTGATGGGTTCCATAGTTGGAGGGCGTGAGCAGGCACAAAACCCATGTCTTTGATTCACGCACAGAAGCCCACCAATATGATAACCACCAACTACATTGCACTATGAGGGACAGATCGAGGGTCAGATGGAGGACTAGAAAAAGGATTGGATGGAGGGATGGATCACGTTTTTGGCCTATTGCAAGAAAACAATAAATGTTAAGAAATAGTAATCACTCAATTGAAGATAATTTAGCATAAAATCACAACAAAACAACAATTACACATACCTCATGTTGTCCCATGGAAAATTGATGCACAAAACCTAATAATACCTTCAAAAAGGGCTAAATAAAAGCATAGAGCATATAACTTCCATACGCAAAAGAGATTTGGGCATCGAAAAAACAGGCAAAACACCAAATCAACATTTCTCCCACTCTTAAGAGTTTTCATGTCCCTCTGCAAAAAAAATGGGTCGCCAGATATAGTTGTACTTATGAAAAAGAGAGTAGATTCGCTTTAGAGGGCTCTCCCTCATGTCCTATGATGCAACCCCCCTCCTCTCCTAGGGGTTGTGAGACCTCCTGGTATAGGATCTTCAAATTTCTTAGTTGGATCAGCTCTTTGGGCCCCTACTGGAACCCAAAATCAATTTACACAGGCCCCTTTTCTCCTCAGGCACAGGTCACATAGAACTTGCGAGACCTCTTCCTAGCGCTCTTGGAAATTTTAAATTGGTGGGTACTAGTTCCTTTTGCTAGGCCCCTCTCCTCATATGACCTCGGGTTGTGACCCAAGGATAAACCTCGAAAGGCGCTTTAGAGCTTCAAGCTTCCGTGGTTTTGGATGCAACTGACTCCTTTTTCCCTGGAGTTCTTTTGTACCCAGTGTTACGGATCAAGTGCCACATGATCGCCTCGATCAACGGTTGAAATGTGCCTTGTATTCCACTTTGAGAGACTTATAGTCAACACCCCTTTTCTCATCCTTCTCCTGGAGTATCAATCCTCTGAAGTGGTGGATCTTCTGCCATGCATTCTGTACCAATGGACAACTCTGATGAACTCCAGCGCTCCAGCCTTTGGGAGTGTCTCATGCTTTCAGTCTTCACTTTCCTCCAGAGTGACTTCAACTCTGGAGTTCAGGATCTAGCGACACTTTTCCTTGCAGGATAAACAACCCAGATATGCTCTGACTCTCGATGACTTCAGGATTTCTTCACCCAACTCTACACTTTCTCCTTTGGAATGAAGGATATCTTGCCATGTGTCTCCAACTGATGGACGATCGTGATCTACTCCGCTAATTCGGTCTTCGGGATTTTTTGAAGCACCAAACTTCAAATCCTTCATATTGCCTCTCCTCCAGTGTTAACGATCTACTACCACATGTCCTTGACTAATGGATGGCTTTGATCTTCTCCCAACTCTTCACCTACTTTCTTATAGAGTTCTTACATTTTGTACCTTCGGATCTGCTGACATGTGCTCTCCTATGCCAACGACTAGGATATACTCCTCTCTTCGAGAGTTCGAGAGTTTTGTGTACTCCTCAACTGAAAACTCCCGGAGTGTCTTTTCTCCAGAGTTTTAGATATACTGACACGTACCCCTCCTAGCACCAACGACTAGGATGAGCTTCGAGCTTCAAAACTTTGACAGTCTCACACTCTACTTATCCAAGAACTCCTAGAGTACTTCTTCTCTGGAGTCTCATATCTATCACCACCTATCTCCCCCTAGGCGACGGATGGTCCTGATCCACTTTGGGACTCCGAGAATTCATCTATCCCACTCTCCTGTGCACTTTAAGGGGACTTAAGTCTCATGCACTTTACCTGGGTCGGATGACTGTCGATCCTTCACGCTCAAATCCGATGGCTGGAATATGTTCTCCTCCTCCATACGCTCCTTCTTGATGTTGGACATGGGATTCAACGGACCAAATATCTTTCTCTATAGCTGATCTGACGAAAATTGTTGCTCCTCGCTCTGAGCTTCTTCATTCTCCCAAATTGGAATATTTTTCACGTATCCTAAAGGCCTAGGCCTTGGATCCTTCACCTATGAGCCCGATTATCTTGGGTCTCATCTTCGCTTCTAGGAATGGTATCCCTCCTTGAGCTTTCTCCAATGTAACTTGACCTTGGCCCTAGCGCCTTCTTGTACTCTACGTGCAAACTTTCACTCGACTCTCTTCTAACTCTTAACCTTTTTTGTCCCTTGACCATGTTTTGGGAGATTCTTGGTCATGTTGACCTATTTTGGGACCTCCATAGCCTATCAAAGATGGAGAGCAAGATGAAGCAAATATCATAGGATCTCGACCTATTTTTTGGTCCTTCTTGGGATTTGGGAATATGTAATGGGTATGGGATGTTGGCCCATGGGTTTACCCATGTTTAGGCCTATTTTGTAAAGTATAAATAGATGTCTAAGTAATGTAAGAAAGGGCATCTATGTGATGTAAGTTCAATAAGATAAGTGCTAACTGCAAGTATGGTTTGTAGATTCTTTGTGCATACTGTGAGAACTTGCGGAGCTAAGTGCAAGTGGTTGTAACAGACTGTGAAAGGCTTTGTGCTAGACCTAGCTCGGGGAAGGAGGATCTTGCGAGGTGTGCACAAATCTCCTGTCTTGTGTGGAGTAGGGTTTTTGTGGCTCTATGCATGTAGATGATTGATTGAAGCTAATAAAGAATAAGAGTTTGTGGACGTAGCCCTAGGGTGGGGGTGAACCACATAAATATTGTGTTATTCTTCTCTGTGCGATGTTTTGATGTTTTGATGTGTTATTTTCTAAGTGCTTGATATAGATAGATAGATAGATATGTTTTTTCTTTGTGCTTATGATGAATATGGATGTTAGATATGATATAGGTGAATGTTCTTAGTGCTTAAATCTGATAGATCTGATCCATTTATATATGCTAAGTGGTTAAATACATTAGATCAGGGTGAGTGTTGCGATGCTCTATCTTCTCTGCGGAGTATATATTGGTTAAATAATAATGAACTGACAGTGCTAAGTGCTCTATTAAGTATTATAATCACAAATCTATGTCCCAACTAAGGTTGTGGACACCTGAGTCCTGCAACCACCCCTGCCACTACCTCGGGTGAGACTTCATCTGATTTGTAGGTGTTGTCGAAAGGGCCAATAGTTAGGGTTTTTTTGGTGCACTATTGTAGCATTGAACCCTGTATCTACCCCTATGCCAACAAATGGTTTCGTTTCCAGGACCTGAAACTGTGATTGTTGGGAATTGAGGAAGAAGAAACTCTATGCAAAGATCTAACCTGACATTGTGAAAGCTCTGTGCGTAGATCTGTTGCTCTAATGCGCAATACTCTACTTAGTTTGACAAGATCTATGCTAAGGAAAAGGAGTATGATCTGAAGAAAAGAGATAATATCCAAAAGCTTTGTGCTTTGAGAAAGGTAAAAGTGAGACTTTTTTAAAAGAGGAAAGATATGAAAGCTCTATGCTCTAATAAAGGTAATAATAGTGAAAAGTTCTAGATCTGAAAGCTTTGTGCTCTGTATAAGTAAGATAAGTGGAAATTTTTGTTTTGACATTATGGATCTAGGTATGTTTGATAGATTCTATCCTAGCTTGAAAGCTAGGGTATTAATAGATGAAAGAAGATTTGATATGAGTAGATCTGATAAGAATAGTGAAAAATATGTTATACCTATGCATAGAAAGAATGTTTGGACTAATAAGTGTATGCAGGACCCTAGAAGTAAATGTTTGCAAGTTAGCTACCATGATCCTAGCGCGCAGTGCAGGAAAGGTTGGGGATCGGTTAAAAGAAAGAGAGGATTAACCCTATGTTACAGTTGTAGAAAACCAGGACATCTTGCTAAGGAATGCCTTGGGAGAAGACCTAGTTGTATTTGTTGTAAAGATATGAACCATGAAGTATTGGATTTCCCTAGAATGATTTCTAAGATTGAATAAATGAACATGAGACAAGAAAACCCTAAGGCAGATCCAGAAACTAAGATTATGACAGAATCCCAAAAAGAATCAGAGAAAGTATTGCTACAGATGAAAGAAACACTGAATGACCGTTGACATGTTAGATTATCATATATCTTCAGAGAGAAAGAATGCCTTGAAGAAAGAATAGGATACTTCGACATTGACTGTGTTCTATATCAGAAAACACAGGTGAATATCATGACAGAGAGAACTTGGGAAGATATAGTGAGGCCTGCTATTATTCCTTCATTAGGAGGAATAGGACTATTCAAAGGAAAGTTGATAAACCTATGTGGAAAGCTCACCTGGATACCTATGAATTCCAATGGAAGTTCGACAGAGGAAGATTTTGAGATTATTAGATTTATTGAGAACAATGCCCCATTTACCATGCTACTAGGAAAAAATTGGATTGAAAGAGATCAGGCCAGAAGGAAAGAAGAAGAAGAATTTTTAGAGAAGAACAAACAAGAGTTAAAATAATTCATGACTAGAAGGATCACACACTTGATTGAAGAACAGAAGAATATATCGAAGCTATTTAGCACCAGAGACCCGGATGTCAAACTTGCAAGAACTCTAGAAGACCCACAGAAGATTGAAGTAACTATTCTAGATAAAGAAGAAGGATCACCCTCGAATCTTAGGAAGGAATATCAACAGTGCGAAGTAACTATGTCGAAAGAAGATAAGAATCTGAATGGAAAAATGCATACAGAGACGAAGCTCACTGGGAAAAAGGCTAGAAAGATAAGTAAGAAGAGAGTTAAGATCAACAGGTTGCAGAAGGTTCCAGAAGGAACCTCCCAGAAGGAAAATTTGCAAAATTGGATCTTCGTTGGGATATCAGAATAGAGACATATGGCACTTCACCATATAACCATTAGGCCAATGCTCTGATTGGGTAGAAATATATTTATGGATAGACAACTCACTATCCGACCGTTGGGACTACGCCATAATAGACAAAACATAGTTAATGAAGGATTCATATCCGTTGCAAGCGACCCATTTCCAAGTTACCTATTTATCCCATCGCGCCATGAAACAAGAACACTTTTTCCAATCGTGAATTTGAGCTCGCAGACTTGTTTATTTTACACAATGGTCATTGCGTTGTTTCCCTCTATCCTATTACTGTGTCTAAGTTACCTTTCGAACCCGAATATTTCCAACCCTGAGTGTGTATGTCGGACGAGTTGAGCATTGCCGAGAAAGTTGTTGAAGAAGTTCTAATCAACCTCATGACTGAAAGAGTCATGTCGATGTCTACAGGTGTACAAGCATCGTCGACGAGAGGACTGGTAGCTTCTCCATCCACTTCTCATGGATCCAGACCATCCCGACCATCAATTGAAAAGAGAACCAAGAACAAGGATGATCTAGAAAATGCCAAATTGATCCCAAGTATATTACCCACCTACGATACCATGTCTATAGATTGGATACATCAATGAAATCATCAGGTTAGAAAAACCTGAAATCTAGATGCGCCCAAGAAGCCCTGAACTAATAGACATTGATGAAATTGTCGGGTTAGAAAACCATGAAATCAAAATTCCATAGACTCGATCACTGGGAGATGTTTCAGCTCACCCGGAGACAGTTGGAACATGAGGGAGATAAAGTGCACAAAACCCCCTTCATGAATTAATAAACATCTTTGATGATGAAGAGAGACTGTAGGTATCCCTGGTAACCCCTATACAGATCATAGAGGAAAAGGAGCCAGAGACGACATCTTCCCCAACTCCTAATGCTCAAATTCAGGACCTTCCACAGAATGAACATGAGGTCAAGAGTGTCTTAGACATTGAACTGCCCGATGCACTGGAGACCCAAACAAATAGTATGAAGGATGAAACAAGGTCATATGAACAAAAGGAAGAAGCTCCACAGAAAGAAATCGATGTCTCGACAGTCGATTATCAAGTAAGTACTGATCACACCCCTGACACATCAATTTCAATCGGTACCCAAATTCCCGATGAGCAACAGATAGAATCCAAAACTTCCGAGCATATGGAGGAAGTTCAAGAACCTAGTCTTGAACAAATGTATACCATCGGGATCCTGGGAAATATGATCACTTGGGGAGATCAACAAATTCCCGAACCTGTGGATGAAGTCGCTGACATACATGCCATCACTTATGATCGGAAAATGAAATCTATCATGTAGAGAACCACCAAGAAGAGGAGGATCACTCTAGATTGTTCCATCCTCATCACCACGGAGGAAAATATGATCAACATAGACCATGCCAAGACATCTGAACTTATCGGCGCAGGGATGGAAATCACAGATGCCACCGTGGAAAGAGAAAAAAGGGATGAAGAGGAGTTGGTTGATGCTTTGAAATAATTGGAACATTTACGACACTTGGAAAAATATTACCAGGACACCACACAGGCCATGGTGTTCCTAAGGAGTGAACTCAAGGGGTCCTACAACAAATTTATAGATGAACGAAACCTATTCACTAGAAGGATAGTTGAGATTCAAGAAGATACCCTCATGACACTGGCAATCTGCAAGGATATGGAGAGGTGGTATGAGAAAGCACACCAAGCCATGGAAAGGATTGATTATATCAGTGCAGTGAAACAAGGCTGAGACGTCGAAGAGAATGGTATCCAGGTGCTAAACGAAAGTAGCATCGACGGAATAAGGAAATTGGTCGAATATTGGATAAAAATGGCTCAGGAACCTCATCGGGAAATCCAAGAGAAATGGGTCGAGTGAGAGAAAAGATGGACCAAGATCAACCGAGAAATGAGAGACATCGACCTCCACGAATTTGGCACACCTGATGAATTTGTCAACTTACACGACATAGTGAAATCACATGCCGAAGAAGACTCATCATGGGCTACTGAAGTAGAAAAGGTGTCAGGCATGGTGCTAGGACAGGTGCATCAATTCATGGAGCACCCGATCAAAGATCGAGCCATGTTGCAATAGTTAAGTGTCAGAATAGTCAAGTATTTGGAACGAGGAGTAGAGATAAGAGAGATTCTTTCATTCCCAATGGAACAACATAGATTATCTTATGCTAACACATGCGAGGATCTCTTCATCAAGTGGTTGGAGTATGAGAGGAGTCATCCAATCAAATGAGACCATTTGATGACTCTGTGAAGACTGATAGAAGAAAGCTCCATGTGGCAAGTTTTGTTTTACTTAGCTACACTTTAATACTTATTTTTAGTTAATAGCATGTTATAAATAGGAAGATTGACCTATTAGTCAAAGGTCAATGGTTGTTGCAAACACCCTCATTTTTGGATTTCGTAAAGAACTATTTTGGAGATTCATTAATTGAGAAGTCATGTCCAGGACCAAAGACAAGTTTGTGTTTTTCATCAAAAGTGTGTATGATTGGATGTGGAGAAGAATTATTTCTGATTTCATCTCATGAATGGATGTTGTAACAAGTAAGAGCTTCTAATTATGTTGATAAGTTATTTGATTCAATGTTTTATAGTTCTTGTCTCTTATGATGAAAATTAAATCATTTTGTTATTATGTGATTGATGATTAGACTTAAGAGAATTATTTTTCATGCCAACATTTATTGCATATGTGTTTTCTTCTGATAATCGCTCCTCAATCAATAATTGGAACATCATTAGGTTAATGTATTATTACTATGCTTGTGGTGGATATTTGTTGTCTGCATGCTAGAGTGAAAGGGCTATCCCAAGCTCAACATCCTCTAGTAGTTAATCTTTTTACCATTTTTTTACACAATTGATTTATACTGGCTTTTATCTTGTATCGGTCCCACCTATAAGAGAAAATACAAAAAGAGAACGTTTGAACTGAAGGAGAATACTTCACAAGAAAATGTAAATCCCATTGATTAATTGGTCGGATCGCAAGATCTGGAGAACTATTCCATTATTAAACGCTGCAGAGTGTAATTGGGCCTCAGTGGCGAGTTTGGTTCCTGTTGTTGAGATAAATTGATTTAGGACCCCTCAACACTCTTCTTATGGAATTTCTATACAAATGGGAATTTTTTAGTGTTTTGTAGCTCAGGAGACCCCTGCCCCACTCCTAAGTATTGTGACAATTCATTATCAAAGATATAGGAAACTGGTCAATCCTTCCAATAGCGTAAGATTTATAATTTCCAAGTGTCTAGATAAATTTCACACATTAGCCTGACAAGACGGTTAAGAACATTGCCCCACCTGTAGGAAGAAGCATCCTACATATAGTTAAGAAGAGTTAGGCGAGAGAGTATTAAGATTATCTTAAAGTTAGTTTCCAATGGCAGATTAATGGAGTTCATTTACCTTTGCTTAACCATTCATACTTATTTCCAGTCCTTCCTACAAGTAGTGTTGTACATTAGGACAAGTTTTAAGATAAAAAATTGTATTTATTGTTTGTCAAATCATCACCCTCTCTAGGTAGAATTCATCGCTGCCATCAAGCCTATTCAGTACTCTAATGGGTTTACCTAGTCATAGCATATGTCGATACTTGCTTCCAACAGACTTGTTTAGTATCCCAATGGGTTATCCTATTACGCCCTTTTTTCAGCAGAGACTGGTCCTTACCACCATCTTTAAGATTTGTATATGATTTTTTATTTTTGCAAGGAGATGGGGGGGAAACTATGAAAATAATTTTATGGACTGGGATGGTATTTGAGTTGGAAGATGATACTTCTTTATTCATTCCTTATAGATTGTCCTGATGTAAGGGATACTTAAGTGAGCATATCCAATCTATAGATATGGTACCATCAAGCATTTTTAATGTGTGGTGGATGGTCCCATTGGAAAATAAAAGAAATGTATCTATAGTCCCTACTCACTTTCTTTCATTTGAAGTTATATTGATGTTTCCATGGTTAATCGCTAGTTATACCTTCTTGCTACTCTTTTATAAATATACTTTACTCACCTACTCAGATCTCTTGGATGGATTGTACTAGTAGCCTCTAGGTTTGATGAGATCAATGAGATCAAGTCACAGGCACATGTACCTCATATTTATTTTATTAAAAAGAAAATATAAAATGAGGTTGCATTAGACTTTAATATAAACTAACAACATGAAACTTTTACTTATTATCCTACTCTACCTAAAAAGAAAGAAAAATATTTATTCAAGTGTAAGAACTTTTCCAATGTAACCATGTGCAAAGCAACATAAGAAACATACCCATATCCACATATGAAAAATTTACCGCAGTGATTACCTGGATATGAATAACCAACCAACCTACTTTTTTTGGCATCAAAAGGTGTTGAAGAAGAGAATAGTATTATGGCTTCATGACCTCTTGAAACAAAATTTCAATGTAATCTTGATGTTCATCAACAGTAATTTCTACGACTTCCTTCATCATGCTATGTAGATCCTCTTCTTCTGGATGATTGATTTCTGAAGTACAAAAAGGATCTGTTGAGATGGATGTTGAGAACTCCTCAATATCAGCTCTTGGTGATCGCTCTCCATCGGATGTAGTCCATAATATTTCAGCTTCCCTTCACAGTTTGGCAAGGAAAATCATTCTATATCTCATAGGACCTTGATTCTTATAATATTTCCAGAGAGGTAGATACACTTTTGGTTGCTTCCAAAATATGTTCTTCCTGAAAAAAAAAAATCTTTGTTGCTGCTAGGATTTGAGAAAGTTCCCTCAAGCTAATGGTTGTTTTTTAGTTCATCTTGTCATTTGATAAAACCTAGTTCACACAAAGATTAGTGTCCGAAGTTCTTACAACACCCAAAATTTTATATGTGTTTTTTATGTTTCTAATCAAGACTACCTACCACAAAAACATATTTTCACAAATCAAACAAAACACATTTGTATGAAATAAAACATGCTTGCAGTAAAGAAATCAAACTCACACTCACCTCTGCATTAAATTGCGGAAAGTAAACACACCCAAACTTACAAAAAGAGAAACACACTAAGAAAAGTAAATAAACTTGTAGAAAAAGTAAACACTCTTGTAGAAAGGGAACAACAAGGATTTGGAGAAACCCACTAAAATGGATGTGCAGGTTCTTACCTCTTGTCTTAAATTTTCTCCTCCCCCTCGTTGTGTAATTAAAATCAACCTACCCACCTAGGATCTCATCCCTTTAGAACCTCCCCGGCAACAGTGCCAAACATGTCGAGTGAATTATATGTTATCTATTTCGACATTAAATTGTCAACCCATGGCTCGTAAGCTTCGAGGTGCTAACATTGTATGTGAAGGTATAGAGCTCTAATCTAGACTATTCTATCTTAATCTAATCTAATGCCAATAAAATCAAATAATGAAGAGATTTACTTTAAATTTACAGAGTAATCTACAACTATGAATGGTGCGCTCATTATTCTAAGTAATTATAATTGGTCCTAAGGATCAATGCCCAATATACAATCCTATTTAAAAGATAATTTAAAGACTCCAAGAAAACTAAAATCTATTTGAACAACATACTTGAAAATGTATAGAGTAAAATACAAGCAATGAGCTTATTATTCTAACTCTTTAAAAACAATCTATAACTATAAGCAGTGAAAATATTATTTTAAGTGAACAATTCTTCAAAAGTAATATCTTAAAGCACATATTCAAAAACTCACAACTATTGAAAAGAAATGACCAATTAATTGTTATTCTATCACTCTGATGCTGGAAGTAAAATAAGCAATTTATGCAAATCTATACATAGTAACCAAAATTCGTAACTTAATAAAGTAATCTACAATTAAAGACATTGCCTAATTAATCACTCTATGAAATAATCTACAATTTATGAGAAAGGGAAAGATTTCACAATTAGATAGCTTATGA